>SNQJ01S0125641.1:12401-35076 GCA_010110895.2 Picea sitchensis | reverse complement strand
GTGACTACCACCTGAAATCCCATATGTTTTCTATCGACATGGGAGGTTGTGACATTGTGTTGGGTGCAGACTGGCTAAGGACTTTGGGTCCCATTCTCATGGATTTTAAAGACTTAACCATGCAATTCGACCAGGAGGGCCACTAATATAAGTTCCAAGGCATCATCGTTGGTTCACCAGAGATCATTAGTTCCCATCGCATGGAAAAGCTGCTCAAAAAAGGTCATTATGGTGTTATCTCCCAACTCCATTCCATACAAGCAACATAGATACCCTCGGTCCCGCAAGACCTCCAAACCATCCTTTATAAACATCAATTGGTCTTTTCCACTCCCCAAGGACTCCCTCCTTCCCATGGTGTTCATGATCATTCCATTCCCCTTATACCCATAATCCTTCCTCCCAATATCCATCTGTATCGTCACCCCTTTTCACAAAAAAATGAAATTGAGAAAATGGTCCAGGAACTCCTTACTGCAGGTGTTATCCACCCTAGTATGAGCCCCTACTCTTCTCATGTGGTCATGGTCTTGAAGAAAGAAGGTTCTTGGCGAATGTGTCTTGACTTTTGTGCCCTCAACAAACTTACCATCAAAGACAAATTCCCCATTCCTGTCATTGATGACCTCCTGGATGAATTGAGTGGTGCCCAATTCTTCACTAAACTTGATCTTCATTCAGGCTACCACCAGATACGTATGAAAGAGACAGACATTCCCAAGACTTCATTTAGAACTCATGAGGGCCACTATGAGTTTTTGGTCATGCCCTTTGGCTTGTGTAATTCCCCCTCCACCTTCCAAAGCCTCATGAATAATGTCTTCCGTCCTTTTCTTCTCCATTTTGTCTTAGTTTTCTTTCATGATATCCTCATCTATAGAAAAACCTGGACATACCATCTTTCTCATGTGGATCGAGTTCTCCATCTACTCTCTCGGCACCAAATTTTCCTTAAACAGTCTAAATGTGCTTTTGGCACCTCAGAAGTAGAATACTTGGGTCATCTGGTTGGCAAGGATGGCATAAGGGTGGATCCTAAAAAGATTGAATCTATGCAAGACTGGCCTCACCCAAAGACTCTTAAGAGCTTGTGTGTATTTATGGGCTTAACAGGGTATTGTCACAAGTTTGTTAATAATTATAGGAAGATTGCAGCACCTCTCACTACCCTCCTAAAAAAAACTCTTTCACTTGGACTCTAGTCGTTGCTCAAGATTTTCAAACCTTGAAGATATCCATGTGCACCACTCCAGTCCTCACCCTTCCTGATTTCACAAAGACCTTTGTGTTGGAATGTGATGCCTCAGGGAAATGAATTGGTGTTGTCCTTATGCAGGAGGGTCGACCTTTGGCATTTACAAGCAAGCAACTATATGAAAGAAATTTGGGCAAATCCATCTATGAAAAGGAAATGTTGGCTATTCTGCATGTCATTGATCTGTGGTGCCCTTATCTATTGGGGAAACATTTCCAAATTAAGACAGGCCGTCAAAGCCTCAAGTATTTTTTGGAACAACGCATTTCCTCCCCAGAAAAGAAAAAATGGGTGACTAAGCTCTTTGGATATGATTATGAGATCATTTACAAGAAAGGAAAAGACAATGTGGTTGCAAATGCACTTTCCCAAAAATATGAAGATGAAGGATCCCTTTTTTCTCTTTCATTCATTATACCAAATTGGCTCCAAGCTGTTCACCAGGAATGGCTACAAGATCCCAAAAGTTTGCAGTTGATCCAACAATTGCAGTCCAATGCTCCAGCTTCCCCAGGGTACTCTTGGCTCCATGATGAACTTCGATACAAAGGCCATTTTTATTTAAGTAAGCAATCAAAGCTTAAATCCACGATACTTTTTGAGCTTCATGCTACACCCACAGCAGGGCACTCCGGGTTCACCAAAACCTATGACAAGGTCAAATGTTCCTTTTTCTAGGAAGGTATGAAACAAGGCATTCGTAATTTTGTCGTTGAATGTGATGTGTGTCAACACAAAAAGGGAGAAACAGTCAAATCTCTGGCCACACTACAACCGCTCCCAATTCCACCTTCTATTTGGAAGGATATCTCTACGGATTTTATTACCGGCCTACCCAAATCGGGAAATAAATCAATCATCATGGTGGTTGTTGATCGCCTTTCCAAGTATGCTCATTTTTGCGCCCTTCAACACCCATTTATAGCATCCACAATGGCTCAAATTTTCATGGATCAGGTCTTCAAGATTCATGGCATGCCACACTCTATTGTTTATGATCGCGACCCAACTTTCAGAAGCAATTTTTGGCAAGAACTGTTCAAGATACAAGGCACCGAATTGCATTTCAGCACAACTTATCATCCCTAGACTAATGGCCAAACGAAAGTTGTCAAAAAGTGTTTGGAAACATATTTGAGGTGTTTTTCCTTAGAAAAGAAAAATCAGTGGGCTCAATGGTTACCCCTAGCTGAATGGTGGTACAACACTTCATACCATACAGCTACACGCATGACTCCTTTTGAAGCATTATATGGATATAATCCACCCTCAGTTCTCTCCTACTTATCGGGTGCCTCGAAGGTCCAGGTGGTTGACCAAACACTTACAGCTTGAGAGGCTATTCTCCATACCCTCAAAGAGAATTTGGTCATGGCATAGAATCGCATGAAGCAACAAGAATATCAAGGTCTCTCTAAACGTCAATTTTCAAAAGGGGATCAAGTGTTTCTTCGACTACAACCTTACAAGAAAACTTCCCTCAAGGCCGAGCATTGTCAGAAGCAAGCGCCCAAATTTTATGGTCCTTATACTGTTCTCAATCATGTGGGACAAGTAGCCTATCAGTTATATTTTCCTAGCCATTCGAAGCTACATCCTATTTTTCATGTTTCATGCTTAAAGAAGGTGATTGGAGCTAAGTGCCAAATTCAAACCAACCTTCCCAAGTTAGCTGGAGAAGGATCCATTTGGCTACAACCAAAAGCAGTTTTGGACCAGCGTGAGCGTCACCTACATCAGAGAACCATAAAAGAAGTTCTAGTCCAGTGGAAATATACAACTCTAGCAGATGCCACTTGGGAACCAACTACCATTCTGCAACAATTTCCTCATCTCAAGCCTTGAGGACAAGGTTGTTTTTTAGGGGGCAGACATGTTAGGGTCCTAATCCGCACATAGGTAGAACAATATATTCAGATGTAATAAAGGTTAATATTAATAAGGCCTTTCAATAAAATAGAATAAGGAGGATGTAAGAAGACCTAATAGATGCTTCCGCTTCTAGAAGGATCTTCCTCTATATGGTTCTTTTAATAGACATATTTAGTATAAATAGGAGTCGAGGGTATGAGAACCCTAGCTTGGATATTATTTTAATAGAGATCTGCTCAATTGGAGGTTTCCCCCTCGAAAAGTCCCGTGAACATTGCTTTCAGATTCAAAGTGCTATTTCTATTGTTATTCTTATATCATTTCAGTGCTATTGTGGTGAATGTTTTGGTTATATTGTTGTTATTGTTATATTGTTGTTATTATGCCATTTCTAGCATTTTATTTTTGTTCTGAATACATTTATATCTGGTGTATTACATGAGCCATATCATAAGGAGAAAATGGCTCAACCAGTGGTGAGGTAGGTAGCCTCACCAAGTACCATCTCAGAAGGAGCTAAAGTTCATATGGATTCAACCCTCAAGATCCAGTAGGGAGGAGCATTCTCCCCAGGACCATTCATAGGAGACTTCAGAGGAAATCATCACATATAGAGGGAGCAGATGTCTCCAGAGATTATATAGACTCGGAGGGAGTCAAGATTCAGAGGGAGAATGGAGACTTGGAGTGAGTCTGATCTCAGAGAGAGTTAATGGATTAGAGACTTTCATTCAGAAAGTATTCCTCGTCAGATTCATATGGGAGAGAGAGACATCTTCCTGGACTAAGAGATATGTGCCATGAGTTGAGGAGGCCAGATCGAAGCTTTAGAGGCTTCAAGAACTAGGAAGACTCCCTTGCTTCAATGATAGAGGAGGAAGTTAGTCAGAAGGACTGGGATATGGATTTTTTCCTTGAGACTAGAAAGTAAGTCAGTGGTGAATCCAAATTGATCTATAAGATCGAACATGTTGTTGATGGTAGCATAGAGATTTACAAAGCCTAATTTCTAGCCAGAGGATTCTCCTAGCAAGAGGGAGAATATTATGATGAGACACTTGCTCCAGTAGTGAGAGGAAGTATACATAGAGCATCAACAAGATACATGAGAAGGAGTCTCATGTCTATAGATTGAAGAAATATTTGTATGGGTCTAAGCATGCACCCAGGGCATGATATTCCAGATAAAATAGTTTCTTGATGAGATTGGGATTTACCAAGAGTAAAGCATATTCTTACCCTTACTACAAGGTTGTGGATGGTGGACCAGTGATATTACTATTATATGTGGATGACATGTTTCTAACAGGGAACACGAATCTCATCATTGAGTGCAGGAGAAATCTTGTTGCAGATTTTGATATGAAAGACCTGGGTATGATGCACTATTTCTTTTCTCTAGAGGTATGGAAGAGGATGAGTGAGATTTTACTTAACCAAGGAAAATATATTGTAGAGATTCTGAAGAGATTCTGAAGAGATGGTGATAAATTTGAAGTTATTGAGTGATACATCTTCAGAGACAATGGATGCCACCATATATAGATAGATTATTGGTTTGTTGATGTACTTAACAAACACAAGATCAGATATATGTTTTGCAGTGAACACATTGAGTTAGTATATGGTTGATATGAGATGTGTTCATTTAATTGTAGAAAAACATGTGATGAGGTACCTAAAAGGTACAATTGACTATGGACTCAAATATTCTTCAGATCATGAGATAATCCTATAAGTATTTACTTACTCAAATTGGGTCAGTAATGTTGCATACCAAAAGAGTACATCTGGATGTTGCATCATTTTGGGATCAACTATGATCTCATTGTTTAGCAGGAATAATATGAATATGGAACTCATTGCATATAAGGCATAGTACATAGCAATGTGTTTAGCTAGAAGCGAAGCAGTGTGAATTCAGAAGATGCTTGCAGGATTGTTCAATCTCAAGTTAGAGGTGACTTGTATCTGGTGTGATAACCAAATTTGTGTGAAGATGACATAGAACACGGTGTTTCATGACAAGTCCAAGTATATCGAGATCAGGTACCATTCTATCAGATATATGGTGCAGAAGGGAACATTGAAGCTCTAGTACATTGTTACATATGAGTAGATAGAAGACGTGTTGACCAAGCCTCTGTCGAGAGTGAATTTTGTATACTTCGGGGACAAGCTTAGTGTGGTACAAAAGGACTTCCCTTGTGATAGGGTATGATGTTTTACATATGTGACTCCATATAGTAGCATGGTATATTGCTACTCCAGTGAAATATTCTGGTATGCATAGCTACTCCAGTGAAATAGTCTGGTACATTGAGATATTGATACTCTAGTGAAATAGTCTAGTACGCATAGCTACTCCGGTGAAATAATATGGTATGCTAAGATATTGTTACTCCAGTGAAATAATATGGTACGCTAAGATATTTTTACTCCAGTGAAATATTATTGTAAGCATAGATACTCTAGTGAAATAGTATGGTACACTAAAACATTACTACTCCAATGAAATAGTTCGGTACACACATTATTGACTATGGCACTAGTCGGCATGACATCGCACAAGGTCAGCAGATGTCGAGCCTTTGGGGATGGAAAGTTAACCAACTTTTGAAACTGGTGAGCCAACCTATGCAGTTGGAGGTGTTTCCTAGACTTGGGCTAGATGGGTAGTGTGTGAGAACTACATCGTCTAATCCTTGTGATTATATTCTTGGTCATTGTGGAGCGATTTCCTAGTGTTCCAAACAGAGGTTACTAGTTCTTTTTTAACTAGATGTCATATTCTATGTGAGTTGACAAGTTACTAGTTCTTTATGAACTAGATGCCAGATTATGTGTGAGTTGGAAAGTTACTATTTCTTTATGAATTATATGTCATGTTTTGTGTGAGTTGGTGAGTTACTAGTTATTTATGAACTAGATGCCATATTTTGTGTGAGCTGGTGAGTTACTAGTTCTTTATGAACTAGATGTATGATTCTCTATGAGTTGGCAAGTTACTAGTTCTTTATGAAATAGATGTTATATTATGTAAGAGATGACGAATTACCAGTTCTTCATGAACTAGATGTCAAATTCTATGTGAGCTGGTGAGTTTCTTAGTTCTGTATGAACTAGTTGAAGTCTCGTGATGACATAAATCCCGGAAGGATGATGAGACCCAGATGCATGATTGTGACATCATCATCATATAGTATGTGTGTGTGAATATGATAGAGCCTGTGTGGCTATGATGGTGATACATGTGACATGATCTATTTGATCTTGAGATATCACGTGTGGCTATGATACTTTCTACATGATTTGTTTGATCATAAGATGGCTTATTTTTCCATGCTACCTGTGACAAGATCTGTTTGATCATGAGATATCATGTGTGGCTATTGTAATGCTACCTGTAGACTAGTATGCAATACCATGCGAGTCATTCCCATGCCATGTGATATGGATGGATGTGTTTGAGACCATTACATGAAGAATATATTAGTTAATACCTCCCTAGATAAGAGGGAGTGTTTATGTTTTGGTATTTGTGGGAGGTATTAACCTCCAAGTGTAACCTTTGTACTTAAAATAGAATATTTTGGAAATAAGAGAACAATTAAACAGATATGTGGAAACCCTAGAATAGAAGTCAACCTCAAGAGAATATCAATAAAGTAATAGAAGGATCCAGAAAGAGAAGTCAGCCCCACTGGGTAAAGTCACTTGGATAGGTTAGTATAAATAAGGAGAATCCTATCTCATTTACACATTCTCACTCACTCGACAAGAAGGGAAGAAGTCTAAGGAGCAGTTGTAGTGGTATCTAGGGCGAAAGTTTGAGGAGTAGGAGTGGTAGCTATGGCACAAGTCTTTCTGGTATATGTTGTGAATTTTTCTTGGTAAAGGTACGCTTCTATTATTATAGGTACGTTCTCTTGGTATTGTGTTGTTGTTGCAACAGTGGTGTTTCTGGTTAGGTTTTATTTGTTGGTTCTAGTGTGGACTTTCCGAAAGCATTCTATATAAGAAAAGGTTAGTGTGATCTGGGGTGGCATATTGAATTCTTATGGTTGGGTGACAATGATGTGACATTTTCTATGGTTAAACAAGCGTACCAAAATTTTAACATGGAATCAGATTTGGTTTCCTTCATAACATTCTAACCATTGGAAGTAACATCCTCAGCTTCCCCCATTGTCAAGCTCGTTGAGCACTTACTATACCCATTAAGAAGGTTTCCTAAGTACAGTGTGCTAACGATAAAAATCGCAACGAGGATTTTTCTCACAAAGTATTGCTAAAGCCTATTATTATAAGTTAATGATATATATAATACTAGTAGGTGGGACCCCCTTGTAGATTGGAGGATCACATCTGGTTCTTATTTGATGTTTATGTTGTTGTTTGACACTGCTTATAAGGTTCTACAAGATTGATGATGAAATATTGGTTTTATTTGCGACATAATGGCAGATGGATAATGCATGCTATGTGTGGGTTTCGTTGCTCTAAGCTCTAAATTTTATGTATGAATGGCTTATATTCATGGTTATGGCATTGTTGTTTAACCCATGAATCATCACATGGTGTACCTACACAAGACACATGTTAGTTGTAACAAGAAATAAGAGCAATAGAAAAGAGACCTATGGAAAAATCTAAAGAGAAGAAACTAAACCATGTTATACTATGCTACACTATATGCATCTGAAATTAAAGAAATGGTGTTAGTCCCAACTAACCATTGTAGTGGATATACGATGTATTGAGTTATATGAAGGCATATTTGATATGTGTTACAATGTGTTTGGAAATGGTTAATGTGATATAGAGTGGCACACTTGGAAAGTAATGGATGTTGGTTTCGATGCATGGATTAATTGAATGGATTAATTGATGGATGGTTGGCATGTTCTCGGTGTTATTAGGGTTGGTTTAGTATTTATTTAGGGTTGGTTTCTATTTCATGGCTATGTTTTATATAATAATTATTCAGTTGATTGGGAAAACCATGAGGGTTATGCCCTACGTGTTCTCGGTGTTATTACTGGCCAGTAAGAAGCCTTTGCTCCTCTGTTCATAATCTCTCATGTATGGTGTGAACTGTCACCCTATCTTGCAATCTATCGGTTAGGAGGTATGCGTGCCCACCATGTTGTCTTGAAATATTCTCCTATGTTGTTGGTGTGGTCGACTCCAGTCTCCCTGTGTTGATTCCACCGAGAGAACCCTTGATTACTCATAGCCCACCCTTGATTATTCAAGCCCGATTTTGATAAATGAATTAGTTATTTCCAGTCGGGTATATTGTTGACTATTATGGAGTAGCATTGACAGTGGTTTGATTATGGGCTCATCTATATTGATCGGGTTGATTACACTGTTGCAATCAGAAATGATGATTGGTGTATAATTTTTGTATTCTTTTATTGTGACAGTTGATTTGATAACTCAACATGGTTTTATGGTTTGATTGTGAGTATGCCTCCTTGCGTTATGTGTTGGGTTGTGTGTTTCCTACAGCATGGTATAATTTCAAATGATGATCGCCGTTACTATGTGTTTAAACTTCCCGATCGGGATTGTTGCAATTTAAAGTGTTGTAGTTGTGACTTGGTTATCCGCTGTGTGTGTTTATAGATAGCATGCATCATATCGTTTGATTACACGATCATAGATTGGAACAGGTTCTATAACAATATGGTTTCATTGCAATTTAGTTGTTAAATTGATTAGAGGAATGGAATCGGGCACGATTTTAAAAGAACTTGTGTTTTTTTTTTAGGAAGTAATTTATGCACAGTGGTTGATAGGTTTGGTGTTGAACATAGTTGAAACAGATGACTGTGTGTTCATTGGAATTTGTTCTAAATATTAAATGGAAGAAGTGAGAGGAAACAAAATTCTTATACACGTTGTTTGAAAGGCATATTGTTTTTGAGTAAGATGGCACTATGTTAATTAAAAGTGTTAAGGATGTAAATGTGAACAGTGAGCAAGTTTAACACACAATAATTGTTAAATTATACACAGTAATTGTTAATTGATCACAGTAATTATTTGGTTAGTGTTAAATCGTTTGCATTAGATACAGAATTGTTTTATGGATTACTTAATTGATTTTATGAACAGTATCCACTCTTTTTCCCTACCATTATTTCACTTTTCACTAATTACAATCCCCTCCCCTTCCCATATCCATTATCCACTCCCTGTTCCTAAAATTTAATTACAGTTAAGAGGAACTTTGTATTGTAATAGTTTAAGGTCACATGGATGGATTAAAGTGATATGTTCTTTGGTTTACATTATAGTTGATTGGTTGTTTTCTATGAGAATTAATCATTATCTTTTCCCCCTCATTTTAACATTTTTTCTCTCAATACAACCCCTCACATATCCCAGAACCTTTTCTCACCCCCTGCTCATTGACAATGATTCAACAATTTGTATGGATTGGATTGCATGAGTCTGATATGTTGTTGAGACAAAATTTATTTCATATTTTAAAAGGAGTTGCCATGTATGGTTGTTAAAGAAACTATTTGCTAATCAATTATGCATACAGGAATGAGCTTTTTCAACCAAGGTATCCATGGCAGAGGTAACTGAGGAAGAGGTAATTGGAAAAGGGGCCCTAGAAGGCCAAGATTCTCCATACACTTTGATGTTGACTCACAAGAGTTAGGCCAACTATTTCAAGATGGGTTTTTTAATTGGATTGGGAAAGGAGTGGTCCAACCTAGGCCTGAAAGGCCTCCCTTCCAAGCCCCACAGGCCCCTGGTGTCCCCATGCATCCTCATGTATCACTACAGCCTGAAGTTCTCTAGAACGACGGATGGAAAGAGATTGTTGACCCGACAGTCTCTCAACATCGTGGTTGGCCCAATTTGTCCTTACCTGCTCCCCTGCCTATCAATGAAATTATCCAATATGTCCATTTCCACTCACCAGTTCAGTCTTCCCATGCTAGCAAAAGGGTTAAAATCGAGGCCCACCATGCCCTTGACAAAGGAAAAGCCATCGCTGCCCCTTAGTCACCCTCCAATGGCTCTAATAAATCCATGTCTTCCTGCATGCATTTGAGGGATGATTGCTCTCATGTGATCAGCGAGATTAGGGCTAAAGGCCCAACACAGCCTAAGGCAAATTCGGAGAGATCAAAAGGTGACAGCAGAAACAAGGGAAGGATTGCATCTCAGAGTGGGAAATATGGATTGTAAGTTTTTATTTATTTATTTATTTATTTATTTATTTATTGTTGAGAACAATTAACTTCTGAAATTTTGGACAACATACTATTTTTGGATATATGAGTAATATATTTTGGAAATAATTTCAAATATCATTGAGATGAATTGTCAAATATGAATGTGATGATGGGAGTCACAAGGAGGGATGTTTTGTTTAATTAACTAGTTGTGTTATGATTKTTAAAAGCTAAAGGGAGTCACAAGGGGTCCCACCTACTAGTTATTATTTATTTAAAAACCCTTATTATGATTTATTACTTTTCCCCCTAACTAAAAAGTTGGTTGAGTTTTAGTTAACTTAACTAATGAAGTAGTTCAACTACTTCAACCAATTCTAGTTTTCTTAAAGGAAAAAGGAAAGGGAGGAACAAGAGGGGGATAGAAGGAGAATCATACTGAGGGTCTTATTGTAGACAACAAGATTCAGGGCTGAATTACTTCATTCAGACACTTGTTTTTCAGAGAGTCGAGTGGGCAGCAATATGTGGCAAGATGATCCAGCTTTTAAAGTTCAGTTTTTTTATTTTCTGTCAGAAGTCCTTTTGTATGTTTCATCGGGGACGTCTAAGTTTGACTTTGGTCCAAAACTTCTTCACGAAATTTTGTAAAGAGAACGATTCCTTGATGAATTGGAATGAAATAAAGGATTGATTTATGTCTCATCTATCTTGATTATCAACTTGGTGTCTTTACTTCTGTCTCTATATTTATTTAAGCATCTATTATGTTCAGAAAAACACATAAATAATGAATTTTTCAACAAGCTTTTATTTATAAAAACAGCCTAAGCACTGTAAATAATACTTGTGAATTAGGATATCATTTTTTATGGCTATAAACCTAGGGTGATATTCCTATCTATCTTGCTTTATCCAAGTAAGATCTGAAAATGATTGAGTAATATTATTTTATATCTTTTCCTTGACATTTATTTGGCGACCATACTGGGGAGATCTTCAATATCTATCTGGTTAATTTTTACTCTTGATTAGCATAGAATACATCTATTTTTATGATATTGATTCTTTGACTGTTTTATTTCTTAATGACTGTGTCTGTTGCAAGGCAACCCAATATTGATCCTGGCCTTCAAGATCAGACCAACATTGCTTTGAATTTGTTCAACACCATTTTAGACACTACAAATACTCGTGTTGAGCTTAATCATTCATGGGAAGCAATTGAACAAGATATAAGTGCCCAAGAACATTGGGAAGCTAGACATAGATAGCCTAGAAATCAGTAGTAACTTTCTTGGCCTTACTTTCATGTCCTTAGACTCTCGTTTTTCTAGAAGAAGAGGAGGCTTACCACCTGAAATTAATCTTATTGTTGAAATAGAAAAAAGGAACACTGTGTTATCGACCCAACAAAGTGCTCTTAGGAGGACTTTGTCTGATTCATCCAGTTCTTTTTTCTCTCCCCCACCTATCATCCACAAGATGGCATCTAGTGGTGGCTTTGGTGGCACTGGAAGTGCTTCCTCCTCTCAGTATTCAGCTTTGTCAGTGATTGGTAGCTTATATAGCCACCATATCCCTGTTTGATCTACCACAAATCGCACCAAAGTCATTAAAAAGTATGGGTTTTTTCAGTTTGAAGAAGATGCCACAACCACACCGCGGCATGTGTCCTCTTCTCTTAACCTAGCACCTGCTACTCATTCACTTCCTAAGTTCAAAGAGAATCTCCCTAGGTTTTCAGGAAATAACATTGTCACTACAAATGAACACATGATGGCATTTTATATTGCTTGTCACAACATAAGAGAAAATGACAATGATACTTGCATGCGCTTAGTCATCAATTCCTTGGAAGGAAAGGTTGCAAACGATTTCTTCGACCATCCTCCTAAGATTCTGTCTACCTGGGAGGAGTTATTCTATTGGTTTAGATCCACCTATGGGAAATCTAAAAGCCTATGTGAGCAGTTACGGGAGTACAATAATATCGCCTATATGGATGGTGAAACAATCAAGTCCTTCAACTTGTGTTTCACTAAGCTATACAATCAAATACCTAAACTCATTCGACCTCATAACCAAGTTGCTTTTGTGCATTACTACAATGAATTACCTTCCCCCTATCGTCATAGGCTTGAGGAAAAATCCATTGATAACCTCGGTTCGGCTATGCATACTTGTTTAGAGTATGAAGAACAACTCGAAATAACAAGTCTTCTCCAGGGATAATCGGTTAAACAGACACACATGTCCTCCCTCTTACAGCTAGTACAAGATATGAATAATCATATGATAGTATATGAGAGAAAGGGAAATGTCTCCCCTCTAACCCTTGGAGCTTCATCCTCTTCTACACCCCCCTTTAGAAACCCAATTGAAAATAATTTTCATCCCAAGGCTATATTTCCTTGAAATTGGTGTAACTGTTTCGAGGAACAACATGAGGAAGCCACATGTGAGGTAAGGAAGAGTGCTAGAGATAAGATCTTTGGTAAAATACAAAAAACTACCATCATTGTCCTAGATTTTGCAAAGCCATAGGATGTCATGATCATCAATACTAGGAAAAAATCCTACGCTCCCAAAGAAAAATATGAGCCTCCCCACAATTCTTATATCCCAATCTCATCATCACCAGCTACTATGGTTTAGGTTCATAAGGTTCCTAATAGTCAAGGAACAATTTCCCCTCTCCCCTCTTCCAAATACAATATTTTGAATCAGTTGGCCAACATCAAAGAATATGTCACCCTCCTGGACATGGTTGTCACCTCTGAACAACAGAGGCATCTAAAACAATTCATGGAAGGAAAGGATTTCCTTGTAGCTAACCTCTATGAAGAGGTGAATGAAGAGGATTTGTCTGTAAATAAAGTAGGTGTACATAAATTTAGATACCCTATAAAAAATCCCCCTTTTTGTATTTCTGTAAATATTATGGATACGATCTCCCATTGTTTCCTCATTGATAGCGGTTCGAGCCCAAGTGTGATGTCGAAGATTATTATGGAAGAGCTAGTCTTGTCTTGTACAAATGAAAATGCCAGAAGTATGCTCTCCTATAATAGTCTACAAAAAATGACCATAGGTGAAATTAAAGATGTGACCTTAGTTTTGTGCACACACCCCGAAATAAGGACAACCCATAGTATTCAGGTAACTGATATGCCAGTAATAAATTATTCAATCATCTTGGGAAGAGATTAGAAATATTTAATGGGTGGATACCTCTCACTCAAAGCAACACATTTATATGTTCCTCAGAATGGTAAAAACATTATAGTCCTTAGAGAGGGAAGGATTTCACCTTACATAGAGAGTGTCCCACAACCTAATGTAAACTATATCGAATAGGACCTAGGAGTGTATTCCATCTTTTCTGAGGAGGATAACATTCCCTTGGAACAAATTGATTTAGATGATGGCATGTGGAACATGCACTTTGATGGTTCATGCTCTAATGAAGGTAATGGAGTTGGCATTATCTTTATTTATCTGGTGGGAAAGATTCATAATTTTTCTTACAGGTTGGAGTTTTCTTGCACAAACAATGTCACTGAATTCGAATCTTTATTATTAGGCATTGAAAACACCTATAATATTGGTTGTGGTCACCTTTCAGTTTTTGGAGATTCCAAGCTTGTTTTGAACCTTGTACATAAGATTTACTCTCCTAGAAACAAGTTGATGAAACAATATACCCAAAATGTTTGGGCACTTATCTAGAACCCATTATCTTTAAACATCACTCATGTTAAGAGGGAATTGAACTCAATGGTTGATCGGTTAGCTGTTTTTTCAGCCTCTCCTAATCGACAACTTCTTCCACATATACCTAATTGCACTTTTCAATATCTATATCGGCCACATATTCCTGACAATATAGAATCTTGGCAAGTCTTCCCTAGAGATGAGAGCATATGTTCTTTCATTCAAAATGAACCCTATAATTCCAAGGAAATCATATCCATAAAAGATAACAAGATTCCTAAAGCCTTGACTCCTATAGAGAGTTTGTTTTCATCGAGTGATGTAGGCAATAAAGAGAAACAGAAAGAAGAGGATTCAAAAAGGAATGTGTGTGAAACCATCTCCTTGAACATTGGGACACCCAAGTCTCCAAAGAATGTTAAAATAGGTGCCCAATGTTCTGATGAAGAGAAAATGAAGTGTGTCAAGCCACTTGATGAATTTCAAGATGTTTTTGCTTGGTATTACAAGGATCTTCATGGTTTTTATCCTGGTCTTATACAGCATGTCATTCCCATCAAGGAACGCATAAAAATAAGTAGGCAAAAAAAGACCTATCAACCCTACATTGGAAGCAACTATTCGATGGGAGTTGGAAAATTTCTTGAAGGCTGGAATCACCTTTCTGGTCAAGTACCCTGAATGGGTTTCTAAATTGGTTCATGTTCTAAAGGTCACTAATCATATTAGCTTCTGCATTAATTATCTCACATTCAATCAGGCTATTATAAAAAATCCTTTCCCTCCCCCTAATATGGAAATGATTCTGCAGCAAGTTGTAAGCTCACAGATGAGGCCCCCACTTGACATTTTTTTGGGTTACAATCAAATCAAAGTAAAAAGGGCAAATGCATACAAATCCACCCTTATTACAAATTGGGGTACCTTTACCTACGAACGTATGCCTTCTAGATTATATTTTACAAGCACCACTTTTAAAGGATCTATGCAAATAACTTTCAATGATTTGATCGGTAAGATTACTCATGTCTAGCTTGATGATCTAATCATATACTCTAAAGGACTATCGGTTGTCTCAAAGTTTCAAAAACTATGGTTAGGTCTTTTCAAGATTGTTTTTTTCCTTGGAACTAATTCTTACATTCTAAAATATTTACAGGAGCGATTATTCTCCTACAGCACTAACGATTCTCACTTGAAACATCACGTGGAACCAACTTGAAAAGTTTTAACATTGTTTGGATTTTCTGTATTTTAATAGTCTAGCTCTGCTTTCATTTTTTCCACTGTTTTCATTTCTTCTTTACAATAGTCTGATTTTTTCTTTCTGGTTTTAACAAATTCCTGTTGCTTTTATATTTCTGTCACTTTATCTATGTTGTTTTAAATTTTGCGATTTTTATTCTGTCATGATTTTTATTGCTTTTTCGCCTTTTAGTTGATTTTGGTCAAGAATAAGATGTTGGATCAGTTCTACCACAATGACACTCTTGCAAGATATTGTTAGTCAATAAAAATCAATCTTACATAGTTGTTATGATGTTCCTCCTAAAAGCAATTGAATTTGTTATATTCTTTCACTACTATCTTATAAAGAAAATGGTTGTCTCCCACTTTTGCTTTCCAGTTTTTCATCCATTTGAAAATTTAAAAGAGCAAGTCCATATTTTTTCTCCTTGAAGTAAAGAGTAGATTCAAGTTGAATGATAATGCATATAGGGATAAATCCCTTCATACTTAACATTTTTCATGAGTTATTCCCAAATTCCTGGTCATTTTTCCATTAAATCCGCTCACTTCCCCATGTTGCATAATATTCTTGGTTATATCTTCTTAATATATTGTTCTTGGTCTACGAAACCATGTGTTCTGAGTTCTAAATCTGTTGAAAACAAATTTCCCTGTGGATTCATCTGTTTTTTGATGATAAAAACTGCAACGACGATTTCACCCGCAAAGTATTGATAAAGCCTATTATTATAAGCTAATGATATATATAATACCAGTAGGTGGGACCCCCTTGTAGATTGGAGGATCACATATGGTTCTTATTTGATATTTATGATGTTGTTCGACATTGCTTATAGGGTTCTACATGATTGATGATGAAATCTTGGTTTTATTTGTGACATAATGGTAGATGGATAATGCATGCTATGTATGAGTTTCATTGCTCTAAGCTCTAAATTTTATGTATGAATGGCTTATATTCATGGTTATGGCATTGTTGTTTAAGCCATGAATCATCACATGTTGTACCTGCACAAGACACATGTTAGTTGTAACAAGAAATAAGAGCAATAGAAAAGAGACCTATGGAAAAATATAAAGAGAAGAAACTAAACCATGTTGTACTATGCTACACTACATGCATTTGAAATTCAAGAAATGGTGTTAGTCCTAACTAACCATTGTAGAGGCTATACAATGTATTGAGTTATATGAAGGCACATTCTATATGTGTTATGGTATGTTTGGCAATGGTTAATGTGATATAGGGTGGCGCACTTGGCAAGTAATGGATATCGGTTTCGATACATGGATTAATTGATGGTTGGGTGGTTGTTGACGGGCGAAATTGACCGCTCGTCAACTGGAGGAGTGAATCCGGTCTGGGGTTGTCTAATTAACCCAAGTTGTTTGGATTAATTCACTCCGACAGGTTTAGCGGCTCTGTTGGCCGATCTAAATTCTAAAGAAAGTGAAAAAATAACTAAAGGAAAAACAATGATCTAATAAATAACAATCGCTAATAAATATACATACATCTAATATATATCTACAGTTTAACTAACTAATACTTATAAAATAATTCTAGTTATCATATGCACAATATATACAAATAATGAGTTTTAATCTAAACTCATAGAAAATCCAACATTTAATGATTCTTCCATTGAAAGTAATAAAGAAAACTAAAATACTGTTTATTTTTTAGTTTATTTCCTTAAATATAAACACTCATGAAATCAAACATAAAACTGCCTAATTAAACAGAACATGCTAGATAGTAGAAAATGTTTTATATAGAGAAAACTTTTACATTTAACAAGCTGACGAAATCAAGCAACAAGTTGACCTGTTATTTGCATCCAATGTTTGTTCGTTGTTGAATATCCAGCCACTTTTATTTGACGAAGTAAACCTGCTACAGATCTTGGGACTGCCCCTAATAAATGAGGAATGATAATGCTGGAGATTGAATTATAACAATAGAACATTGAATAGATACGGTTACAGTAATCATATTATTTGCAAATTGCTACACGAGATAAATCTTTTGTAAGAACTCGCATGCAGACATTCAACATAAATTAGAGATGAATCTACTAATTTAAATTGGATAGATGATCACTATGTGTTTTTGTTCTGAAACGGGAAATATAGACAGCATATATAAATTGAATGATATCAATTAGAAATAAACTATGTCTACGAAAGCAATCATAATCTATCATCAAATTGAAATGAACATAACTTGAATGAAAACATCATACAGAAAAGATAAAGCTGTAATGTGCATCATATTCCATTCAAGTCTGTGATAAAAATGCCCATACTCTTGCCCCAGGCTGAGATGATCAATGTTTACAAAATAATATGTTTATATAGGTTTCAGGAAACATAACTATTTCTTGTTGATAAGATCAAATTTGTTTCAAATATATGGTGGATGCAACCACCCTGATTTCACTGAATATCAAAAACTACGAATAGTCTAATCTATTTACTCAAAATACAAAGTTGATATGTTTGGGATATCTCAAAAAGTGCCTCATATCTTCTATGGAATCACAGGATCCTTAATTATCCTGAAAACAAATGAAAATGAGAAGATCTCAGATATGTTTTCAATTATCAAATCAAACAGTTCGAATTTTTCTTAACTGCATACAAAATCGTGTGATTCTGTAGCTAGTTATAATAACAAACAAAATATGATTCTATTTAATAATCAAAACGAACTAAAAAAAATTAACTTTGTTTAACAACTAAATAGTCTAACTAAGGAATGAAAAACAAACATGTTATTCATTCAAAAGATCTTACCTTTGACCATACAATCAAATCGCATCATAAAAATTTGGATTTAACGATGGCTGTAGTTGCTTCTACATTCTTAAAAATCACATGTCCTATAGTTTTCAAACGCTTCTCTTTCCCTTAGATAACTGACTCAAGTCTCAAGTTTTTTAACAGTCATTTAGGATATGCAGCTTGCCCATGAGGTTGTTTAGTATATTTTGGGACAGGTTCAGGGTTGTTGTAGGATTCTAAGGCACAGGCCTGAGTAGGTAACAAAACGTTTCAACAATTGCAAGTAGACAAAAACGCTCACCTCAGCCACAAAGAAATTATAAAATTTTGACCTCTAAAGGACGAGATGTATCTTTGGAACGATCCAATTTCTAGGGAAACTGCCCATATTGAAGGTAAAAGGGCTCATTTCGGTTATGGGTTTTCAAGGGTTTGATCTAATTCAAAACCGTTTGCTCAGAATATCTCTCACAAAAATGTGTCTCTGGCAGGCAATTACGGGGTTGACCAAGCTGTAACAAGAGTGACTCAAAACAATTGGGGGTTTAGATGACAGAAGTAGAAGAGGTAAGTCTGAGCGGATATAAAAATAAAAAAAATACAGAGGGCTTGTTAACTCATTATTCCAGCCAACCATTCCTTTCCAAATCCTCCCTGGCGTTATCATATGAGAGTAGGGTTTGGACATCGTTCGGTTCGACCCTTACCACTGGAGCCATGCCGAATGGATGGGTAATCAACATGGAACACACAGGTAGGGTTTGCAAAAATGCAATAGAGCCATAGCCCCGAGCCTTATGAATACATGTTGTGATGATTCAAACGGTAGACAAAGTGTTAATCACAACATGTGTGAGCAAATTCGTGAAGCCCGAGACCATGCTAAGGAGTAATGGCACCCTATGCATCGTATGCCACCTTGGCATTCATGACCAAAAAAAAATAGTGAGCGCATCAAAGTTTGATTGCAAAGTTAGGTAGGTTTACAAAATCGAATAGTTCAAGTTTTATGAAAGAAATATAATCAAACATCAAACCAAAAACAATATAAAACAATCGAATATCAAATGGAGGGGGGCTTTGGTTCATATAACCACAAATGTCTTAGGCATGCTCTGAATCGAAATGGTCACAAACAAGGAGAGCAACATGCTCATAGCAAGAAACCATAATTTTGTAATAAACCACATGCTTTTAATGAAATTTTAAGACAGAATAGTAACGATTGTTGCAAGTTTTCATGCTTTCAGTCATGAAAATGAAGCAAGAATAGATGGTAGGTAAAATGGGATGATTTACAACTGTCGTTTAGAGAAACGCTTATGAAGAATAATAAAATTTCATAGACCATGTGTAGGCAGCTTATAAAAATAATAATTATATAATTGCTGCCAACAATGGTGTGTACTAAGTAATTGAATGAGTAGAGGATGGAATCGACATTCATTTACTGCACGTCACTCCATAACTCTCCCACTAGTCCTCACCCTAGCTTAGTTATTTTCATTCGATTTTGTTGTGGTAAAGCTCCGATATTCAGGAGAGGAAGGAACTACTCGACCAAGCTCACATTTTTAAGGCAATTTGGTTACAAGTATTTTTTTTTTTCGCCATCCATGAACTTGCTTTGTTATGCAATAGATGTTGCCTTGGTGATGTATTGGTCTGTGCTTTTCTTAAGGCTGGCAACTGTGAAATTTGGTGTTTCTCTGGAATGGTTGTTTGTGTGTTATTCATTGCAAATGGAAGATTGAATGGTTGAAGTCATGATTTCATTGATGATTATGTGTGGTGGAATACATGAAGACTCTCTGTTGTTATTATAGGTTTTTGTTAGAGGTTTTCTTCCCATCTGAACTCGATGGTCGTCTCCACGCATTTCTTGTAAACATACCCAATCATATTTGGTGTTATGGGGTTGTTGTGTTTGATTTTGAACCACCTTGGGTCACTGCATTCCATTTTCACCTGGTTGTGGGCTTGTTTTATGTTATTTGTGTCTGCGCAGTTGGTTATGATGGCTATTATGCCAAGAGGCTTGCTTTAGGGTTGGTTTCTATTTCATGGCTCTATTTTATATCAGCATTATTTGGTTGATTGGGAAAACCACGAGAGTTATGCCCTGTGTGTTCTTGGTGTTATTACTGGCCAGTAAGAAGCCTTTTCTCCTTTGTTCATAATATATCCTACCTGGTGTGAACTGTCACCCTATCTTGCAAGCTAATGGTTAGGAGGTATGTGTCTCCACCGTGTTGTCTCAAAATATTCTCCTCTATTGTTGGTGTGGTCGAATCCCGTCTCCTTGTGTTGGTTCCACCGAGCGAACCCTTGATTACTCAGATCCCACCCTTGATTATTCAAGCCCTATTTTGATAAACAAATCAGTTATTTCCTGTCGAGTATATTGTTGATTGTTATGGAGTAGCATCGACAGTGGTTTGATTATGGGCTCAACTCTGTTGATTGAATTGATTACACACTTGCAATCGAAAATGATGATTGGCGTATAATCGATGTATTCTTTTATTGTGATAGTTGATTTGATAACTCAAAATGGTTTTATGGTTTGATTGGGAGTATGCTTCCTCGTGTTATGCATTGGGTTGTGTGTTTCCTACAACATGGTATAAGTTGAAATAATGATCGTTGTTACTGTGTGTTTAAACTGCTCGATCAGGATTGTTGCAATTTAAAGTGTTGTAGTTGTGACTTGGTTGTCCATTATGTGTGTTTATGGATATCGTGCATTGTATCGTTTGATTACACCATCAGAGATGGGCACGGGTTCTATAAAAGTATGGTTTCATTGAAATTTAATTGTTAAATTGATTAGAGGAATGGAATCATGCACGATTTTAAAAGAACTTGTGTCTGTGTTTTGAGGAAGTAATTTATGCACAATGGTTGATGGTTTTGGTGTTGAACGTAGTTGAAACAAATGACTCTGTGTTCATTGGAATTTGTTTTAAATATTAAATGGAAGAAGTGAGAGGAAACTGAATTCTTATACAGGTTGTTTGAAAGGCATATTTCTTTTGAGTAAGATGGCATTTTGTTAATTAGAAGTGTTAAGGATGTAAATGTGAACAATGAGAAAATTTAACACATAGTAATGGTTAAATTATACACAGTAATTGTTAATTGATCACAGTAATTATTTGGTTAGTGTTGGATCGTTTGCATTAAATACATAATTGTTTTATGGATTACTTAATTGATTTTGTGAACAGTATTTTCTCTTTTCCCCTACCATTATTTCACTTTTTTCTAATTACAATCCCCTCACCTTCCCATATCCATTATCCACTCCATATTCCTAATATTTAATTACGATTAAGAGGAACTTTGTATTGTAACGGTTTAAGATCACAGGGATGGATTACAGTGATATGTTCTTTGGTTTACATTACATTTGATTGGTTGTTGTCTATGAGCAGTAATCGTGATATTTCCCCCCTCATTTTAACATTTTTCTCTCAATACAACCCCTTGCATATCCCAAAACCTTTTCTCACCCCCTGCTCATTGACAATGATTAAAAAATTCGTATGGATTGGATTGCATGAGTCTGATATGTTGTTGAGCCAAAATTTATTTCATATTTTAAAAGGAGTTGTCATGTATGGTTGTTAAAGAAACTATTTGCTAATCAATTATGCATACAAGAATGAGATTTTTCAGCTGAGGTATCCATGCCAGAGGTAACCGAGGAAGAGGTAATTGGAACAGGGGCCCTAGAAGGCCAAGATTCTCCATACATTTTGATGTTGACTCGCAAGAGTTAGGCCAACTATTTCAAGTTGGGTTTTTTAACTAGATTGGGAAAGGAATGGTCCAACCTAGGCCTGAAAGGCCTCCCTTCCAAGCCCCATAGGCCCCTGGTGTCCATGTGCATCCTCATGTATCACTACAGCCTAAAGTTCCCAAGAACGATGGATGGCAAGAGATTTTCCACCCGACAGTCTCTCAACATTGTGGTTGGCCCAATTTGTCCTTTCCTATTCCCACGCCTATCAATCAAATTGTCCAAGTTGCCCCTATCCACTCACTAGTTCACTCTTCCCATTCTAGGAAAAGGTTGAAAACCGAGTCCCACCATGCCCCTGACAAAGGAAAAGCCATTGTTTCCCCTTCCTCACCCTCCAATGGCTCTGATAAATCTGTGTCTTCAGGCATGCATTTGACGGATGATTGTTCTCATATGATCAGGGAGATTAGGCCTAAAGGGCTAGCACAACCTAAGGAAAATTCAGAGAGATCAAAAGGTGACAGTAGCAACAAGGGAAGGATTTCATCTCACAGTGGGAAATATGGATTTTAAGTTTTTATTTATTTATTAATTGTTGAGAACAATTGACTTCTGAAATTTTGGACAGCATACTATTTTTGGATATATGAGTAATATATTTTGGAAATAATTTCAAATATCATTGAGATGAAGTTTCAAATATGAATGTGATGATGGGAGACACAAGGAGGGATGTTTTGTTTAATTAACTAGTTGCGGTATGATTATTAAAAGCTAAAGGGAGTCACAAGGGGTCCCACCTACTAGTTATTATTTATTTAAAAACCCTTATTATGATTT
>SNQJ01S0125641.1:0-12391 GCA_010110895.2 Picea sitchensis | reverse complement strand
TACTTTTCCCCCTAACTAAAAAGTTGGTTGAGTTTTAGTTAACTTAACTAATGAAGTAGTTCAACTACTTCAACCAATTCTAATTTTCTTAAAGGAAAAAGGAAAAGGAGGAACAAGAGGGGGATAGAAGGAGAAGCATACTAAGGGTCTTATTGTAGACAACAAGATTCAGGGCTGAATTACATCAGTCAGACACTTATTTTTCAAAGAGTCAAGTGGGAAGGAATATGTGGCAAGCTGATCTGGCTTTTAAAGTTCAGTTTTTTTATTTTCTGTCAGAAGTCCTTTTGTATGTTTCATCGGGGACGTCTAAGTTTGACTTTGGTCCAAAACTTCTTCACGAAATTTTGTAAAGAGAACGATTCTTTGATAAATTGGAATGAAATAAAGGATTTCTTTATCTCTCATCTATCTTGATTAACAACATGGTGTCCTTACTTTTGTCTCTATATTTATTTCAGCATCTGTTATGCTCAGAAAAACACATAAATAATGAGTTTTTCAGCAAGCTTTTATTTATAAAAATAGCCTAAGCATTTGTAAACAATACTTGTGAATTAGGATAACATTTTTTTATGGCTATAAACCTAGGTTGATATTCCCTTCTATATTTCTTTAGCCAAGTAAGATCTGAAAATGCTTGAGTAAGATCATTTCATATCTTTTCCTCAACACGGTGCACCTTTCCCCCAGATCATATCTCCAAAATTATGAAATTAAAAATTAGGGTTTCCTCATAAAACCCTAGGTTTGCAGTACCAGATAGAGTAGCTTCATGCTAGTTGCTTCGTTCCAGTTGTTTCACATCAATTTCTTTGTTCTAGTTGTTTCGTTCTAGTTTCTTCACACTAGTTGCAATTATTATGTACCAAAGAAGTTTTTGTGAAATGTTGGGCCTAATGTTTGGTTATCCTAGTGTGCCTTACCCTAGCGCATCTCCAACTACCTTCAGATTTCAAGTTGGAACACCTTGAAATTTTAGGATTCGTCATTGCTTGTCGTTGTTTGTTGCTCCTGTTGGAGGTATGTACTTGTATGTGTTTAAATTGTATCATTATCTTAAGGGTATATGCAAGATAAGGGATCTTTTGTCCAAGCAACAATTGTAGATCCATAGGTATCTCAGATCCAGTACATTCAGAGGAACAATGCACTCCAAGTTTGATTATTTTTATATGACTCTAGCTATTATGGAATTATTGTGATGTTATGAACATATAGTTGTATTTTTATCTATTGAATTTATGATTGTCATACTAATCGTTGGTCAAAGGTAAAGTTATAAGATTACTCTAGTCAAAGTATTAGGTTGATTAAGGTTGATATTTTCAAATTTACATGCACTATATTCCCTAACTCGGATTTATGTCAAGAAAACATATTGTCTTAGTATAGGGGATGGATTGGAAAGAATACTTGTCATATTGAGTGAAGGAGACTCAGAATAAAAGAAACAACAGTCATTCTTGAAGATAAGACTTAGGGTTCAAGGTTTGATTGATTAAATTGATAAGTTTCCAATTTGCACATATCAAGTTTGATAATTTCTACATTACAAGTAAACACTATAGTTGTGAAAACAATCCTCTAAAGGTTCTATTAATACTATATACAATGAATACTTGGTATCATGTGAGTACTGTTGATATATATTCTTATTGTTCTTGTTTGCAAGATGAACTAACATCTCATCCAGGAGATACTTCTTGTTTTTCTTCCAAGCAGGTCACTTTGGTAATGATATATTGATTACCATGAGATTGTATTTTATTCTTGTTAACATAAATATTGTCTTATGAAAATTCTATTATATTGGAAATACTTTTTCTCTTGTTACTCTTGTCTCAGGCAGGTTACCTTGTAAATTCCATGGAGGTTACCATGGAAATATTTTTGTTCTTGTTTTCTTGTCTCGGGCAAGTTACCATGGAGGAATGATTGATCATAACACTAGAAGAGTGTTCCTATTTCTTATTATTCTATTATTTATTTTGGTTGTTGTTTCAAGTAGGTCACAAGTGATATCTCTGAGAAGGAGCTACTATGATGATTGTTCTCATTCTTGTTTTTATTATTATAAGAGAATTATTCTTATCTATTGTTTTCCCCTTGTTGTTCTTGTTTCGTGCAAGTCACAGATAATAAATCTGAGGAGATCTATAATGACAGTTGCATGAGGAAACATATTATATAGCCACTAGTTTGATACATGGAGTAGATTATCCAAATAAGAAGTTGTATACATGTTCATATACATCTATGTACCGAAGAAAAAGAGGACGAAGTTAAAACCTTCTAGCAAGAAGGGTAATTTTGCGAGATGCATAGTACCTCATATGGAAATTGATTGTAAGGAGCATAAAGCTCCAAAGATGACTGAATAGATCCCTCTAGTTTAGTTGATTACTCTTCATATGATCATGAAGAGTTAGTAGAGATAGAAGTGCCTACCCAGAATCATTGCAATAACCAAGAAGAGACTAGCATGGTCCTGTGACACATTGCAGGATGAAAATATATATAGCATTAATGAGCCATATCATGAGAAGCAGATGGATCCACCAGTGGTGGTTTTGTAGGCCCCACCAAGTACCATCTCAGAAGGAGCTAGAGTTTAGAGGGTGTTATCCCTCACGAACTAGTAGGGAGGAGCAGCCTCACCAGGACCATTCATAGGAGACTTCAGAGGAAATCATCACATACAAAGGGATAAGATGGCTCCAGAGATTATATAGACTCAAAGGGATTCAATCTTTAGAGGGAGAATGGAGACTTAGAGTGAGCCTGATCTCAAAGAGATTCAGTGTCTTAGAGACTTTCATTCAGAAAATATTCCTTTTTAGATTTAGATGGGAGAGAGAGACGTCTTCCTGGACTGAGAGACAGGTTCCATGAGTTGAGGAGGCCAAATAGAATCTTTAGAGGCTTCAAGGAGATATGAGACATCCTAGGAAGACTCTCTTGCTTCAATTATAGGGGAGGAATCTAGTTAAAAGGACTGGGATATGGATTTTTTTCTTGAGACGAGAAGGGAAGGCAGTGATGACTTCCAAAATTATCTACAAGATCAAACATGTTGCTAGTAAGAGGATTCCCCTAATAAGAGGGAGAATATTATGATGAGACACTTGCTCCAGTAGTCATAATATGTATACATAGAGCAACCACAAGATACATGAGAAGGATTCTCATGTCTACAGATTGAAGAAAGCATTTGTATGGGCCTAATCAGACACCCAGGACATGATATGTCATATCAGAAATTTTCCTAATGAGCTTGGGATTTACCAAGAGTAAAGTAGATTCTAACCCTTACTACAAGGTTGTGGATGGTGGACGAATGATATTACTATTATATGTGAATGGATTGTTTCTAATAGGGAACAAGAAACTCATCGTTGAGTGAAAGAGGAAGCTTGATGCGGAGTTTGAGATGAAAGACCTGGGTATGATGCACTATTTCTTGGGTCTAGAGGTATGGTAGAGACCGAGTGATATTTTCCTTTACCAAGGAAAATATGTTGTAGATATTTTGAAGAGATTCATAATGATGGATTATAAATCCATGCATACACCGATGGTGACAAATATGAAGTTATTGAGCGATACATCTTCAGAGACAGTGGATGCCACCATGTATAGATAGATGATTGGTTCATTGATGTACTTAACGAACACAAGACCATATATATGTTTTGCAGTGAATACATTGAGTTAGTATATGGTTGAGTCGAAACTTGTTCACTTGATTGCATAAAAACATGTGATGAGGTACCTGAAAGGTACAATTGACTATGCACTCAAATATGCTTCAGATTGTGAGATAATCCTGCAAGGCTTTATTGACTTAGATTGGGTTAGTAATGTTGCAGACCAGAAGAGTACATATGGATGTATTTTCAGTTTTGGATCATCTATTATCTCACGGTTTAGCAGGAAAAAGATGATTGTGGTGCTTAGTATGGCTGAGGTAGAGTACATAACAGTGTTCATCTAGCAGCGAAGCAGTGTGGCTTCGGAAGATGATTGCAAGATTGTTCAATATCAAGTTAGAAGTGACTTGTATCTGGTGTGACAACCAGAGTTATGTGAAGTTGATAAAGAACTCAGTGTTTCATGACAAGTACAAGCATATCAAGATCAGGTACCATTATATCAAAGATATGGTACAGAAGGGAGTAGTGAAGCTCCAATATGTCACTACAAATGAGTAGATAGCAGACTACAAATGAGTATATAGCAGATGTGTTGACCAAGCCTCTGTCGAGAGTGAAGTTTGTATACTTCAGGGACAAGCGTGGTGTGGTCTACAAAAGATTCCCTTGTGCTAGGGTATGATGTGTTACAGATGTGACTCCAGATAGTAGCACGGTAAATCTCTACTCCAGTGAAATATTCTGGTATGTATTGATACTCCAGTGAAATAGTCTGGTAAGATGATATATTTCTACTCCAGTGAAATAGTCTAGTACACATAGCTACTCTAGTGAAATAATATGGTACGTTGAGATATTTCTACTCCAATGAAATAGTCTGGTAAGCATAGCTACTCCAGTGAAATAGTTTGGTATGTTGAGACATTGCTACTCTAGTGAAATAGTCTAGTATGCAAGTTACTAACTATGGCACCAGTCAACATGACCTCACACAAGGTCTAGCGAGCCTTCGGGGATGGTGAGTTACCTAGTTTTTCAAGATGGTGGGACAACATGTGTGGTTTTAGGTGTTTCCTTTCCTTGCTCTAGATGGGTAGTCTGTGCATACTACATCGCCTAATCCTTGTGATTAGATGCATGGTCATTGTGGACCAGTTGCCTAGTGTTCCAACCAGAGGTTACTAGTTATTTTTGAAATAGATTTCATATTCTATGTGAGTTGACAAGTTACTAGTTATTTATGAACTAGATGCCAGATTATGTGTGAGGTGGAGAGTTACTAGTTATTTATGAACTAGAAGTCGGATTTTGTGTGAGTTGGTGAGTTACTAGTTCTTTATGAACTAGATGTCAGATTTTTTATGAGCTAGCGAGTTACTAGTTCTTTATGAGCTAGATTCCATATTATTTGTGAGATGGCGAGTTACTATTTATTTATGAACTATATGTCAGATTCTGTGAGAGAAAATGTGTCACTAGTTCTTTATGAAATAGATGCCATATTATGTGTGATATGGTGAGTTGCATAGTTTTTTCAGAACTATTTGAAGCCTCGTGATGACATAAATCTCGGAAGGATGATCATACCCTAATGCATGACTATGACATGATCATCAGATAGTCTGTGTGTGTCACTATGACAGAGCATGTGTGGCTCTGATGGTGATACTTGTGACATGATCTATTTGATATTGAGATATCATGTGTGGCTATGATACTTGTTGTATGATCTATTTGATCATGAGATGGCCTATTTGTCCATGCTACCTATGATATGATATGTTTGATCATGAGATAGCCTATGTGGTTTTGGTAATTCTACCTGTAGACTAGTCTACAAGACCATGTGAGTCTTTCCCATTCCATGTGAGATGGATGGATGTGTTTGAGACCAGTACATGAAGAACATATTATTTAATAACTCCCTAGCTAAGAGGGAGTGTTGATGTTTTTGCAGTTGTGGGAGGTATTAACCTCCAACTTTAACCTTTGTACTTAGACTAGAATATTCTAGAAGTAAGAGAACCATTAAACAGATGTGTGGAAAGCCTAGAAGAGAAGTTGGCCTCAAGAGAATATCAATAAAGTAATAGAAGGATACAAAAAGAGAATTTGGCCCCACCAAGTAAAGTCTCTTGGACAGGCTAGTATAAATAAGGACGCTCCTAGCTCATTTGCACACTTTCACTCACTCAACAAAAAGGTCACAAGTATAAGGAGCAGTCGGAGTGGCATCTAGGGTCGCAAGTTTTAGGAGTAGCAGTGGTAGTTAGGGTGAAAGTCTTTCCGGTATCTCTTGTGCACTTTTCTTGGTAAAGGTACACTTCTATTAGTATATGTACGTTCTCTTGGCATTGTGTTTTTGTTGCAACAGTGGTGTTTCTGGTTAGGGTTTATCTTTTGGTTCTAGTGTGGACTTTCCATAATCATTCTACTTAAGAAAAGGTTAGTTTTCTTGGGGGTGTTATAGTGAATTCCTATGGGGGTGTGAAAATGATGCAACATTGTCTATGGTTAAATGATCATACCAAAATTTTAACATATTTCATCTTGATTCATGAGGTTCATTAGATGCCCAGAATGTGCTTTATATACCAGGTTTGAATAAAAATTTACTCTCGGTATCATCTATGGAGGATGGGGGTTTTTTCATTAATTTTCATAGAAGGAAAGTACTCATACGTCCAAAGAAATATATCCCAGACACAATAATGGTCATTGGGGTTAGAGAGGGAACTTTGTATAGGTTGTAAGGAAAACTTGTTCTGGATATGGTACACTATAGTGACAGCCTATGTGACTTGTGGAACAAGAGGTTGGGACACCTACACTACAAGGAATTTCCAATCTTGAGGGGGATTGTTATTGGTGTTCCAGAGTTCAATATTGAGCAGCAAGGAGTGTGTAAAGGGTGTGAACTTGGAAAGAATGCCAAGGATTATTTTTCGAGCAGGGAGAGTAGGTTCAAGGGGATTCTATATCTTATCCATTTAGATGTGTGTTTGGTGATGTCAGCAGCATAGACACAGATATTTTCATACTATGTGATGTTTATTGATTATTTCTCCAGGAAAACCTGAATCTTCTTTATGAAGACCAAGGATGAGGCCTTTGGTCAGTTTCAAGAGTTTAGAGCTCATGTGGAAAACCATACAGGGAAGAATATCAAGTTCTTGAGTTCAGATAATGGGGGAGAGTACACCTCCAATGACTTCAAGGATTTTTTCAAGGAGGCAAGGATCAAGAGGGAGATAGTAGTTGCATACAACCCTCAACAGAATGGGGTTGCAGAGAGAAAGGATTGCTCCATCATCGATTTTTTTAGGGATATGATACATGACCATGAGTTTTCTATGGTTCTTTGGGAAAAAGCATGTAACATGGAAGTGTATGTGTAGAATAGGAGTCCTCACAACATATTGGGGGACAAGACTCTGGAGGAGGAATTCTGAGGAGTGAAGCCAGAAATAGGACATTTGAGGATCTTTGGTTGTCAAGTCTACATCCATGTTCCTATTGAAAAGAGGAAAAAATTGGATCCTTCAGAACAAAAGGGTATATTTTTGGGGTACAATGAGACCTAAAAGGATTATAGTATCTTCATTCTAGCATAGTGAAAGACAGTTTTGAGCATAGATGCTAAGTTTGAGGACAACTTAGCATATCAGGAGTCATCAGTAATGATAGAGGACAAGGAGAAACAGGCTCCAAAGGATGAGAAATAATTATCATTACAGACTTCAGGTGGGGAGGAGGAGCGATCCATGAGGATCTAAGGAATGCTCACAGAGGTCCAGAAGGGTCTAAAACGCTCACAGAGGTCCCATGGGATCCATAAAAGATCAAAATTTTACCATCTCAAAATTTAATGAAAAGAACATTATTTTGTAGATCTCGTTGTCATCTTTCCAATGGTGCAAACGTTGCATCAAACGGATCTTGTATGCAAAATATATAAGCAGACAAAGTTCCAACCAAACCTAGAAAAACGTCAAGAGTAAAAGTACAAAGGAAAATAAAGAGGTGACATGTGTCACCACTGCAAGGGTGGTATGTGGCACCTAATTGGCAGATGATTGTGCAAGGTACAAATCCAGGTGTATCAATCATCGATTGACAAGTGGTAGATAATTGGTGAAATCATAATTTTACATGTGGCATTGGAAGAGCCAATGAGAAGTCGCCATGTGGCAACCCCCCATTGGTAAATATTGTCTAGTGAATATCCAAAGTTATGGATTCAATAGGGTTCAACCCCATGACCTCCATAGCCACCAAAGGTATTAACATACCCACCACAACCAATGCATCGCAACAAAGAACTTAGCATTTATATGGAATATTATATATTTAACATTGTATAAAGCTATATATGGGGAGCCAAAGGGTCGAGGGCCTAAGCCCTCAACCCTTGGCCCTTCATCTTATTATTCCACCATATAACTAACACCATTCGTGGAGGGGTCTATCACAAATATTCCAGTGGGAATTTAAATAACCATATGTTATGGTTATAACGTATATCCATTCCAAAATTTGTGCGAAGGTTAGACTATATGTTCTTCATAACATATATTTTCAAACTATATGTTATATACAAACTACTGTGTAACCAAAACTATATCCGAGGGGAATTTATATAGTTATAAATTATAACAAAAATCAATGGATTATACAGCGGTGGATGGGAATGGGACCCCCGACCTGTCAAATATAGCCAAGATTTAAACAACCTCGACTAACCAACGAGCCTTGGATATGGTTTGTTAAAACAAACCAACAACTTTGAAATTAAACCTTGCCATGAATTTCAGAACTTGGTTAGAAGGGGAACACTATTTAATGGCACACACCCCAAGGAACTACACACATAATGTTATGCAAATTTTTTCCTCATAATGTGTGTTGAGGGTACAAAGCACTTGAGGTAACACCGTAAATCTTGTTGAGGGGTACCTTGACGTAATTTCAAGTATTTTATATCAATTTTACAAAAAATTTCGCCAGGAATTCAACGGTGTACTATGTATCTACATTTGAGCATCATATTTTTGGAGTATCTTCAAATTTTGTTTCTTAAGCCTATATTGTAATGTAATTTTAGAATTTTGAGATGATGAAGAATGGTCATACTATTTAAAGGGACTTTGAAGATGCAGTGATGTATGTCAATTACATGTGTATTTGAGTTTTTTATTCTCTGTTGTATTATCTCATTTACATTTCCAGTTATTCATCAGTTTATGGGTTTATGGATAAGTAAGACATTCACATGATATTTTGCAAATAGTCAAGCGATCTTCAATTTCCCAAATCTGGTCATATGTTTATGTGTCTTTAAGAATTAATTGGCATCTAAGGATTTTCGGGTTGAATTGTTATCATCGTTTTATTGATATTTCGAATCAAGTTGGTATCAGAACTCATTTGGTATTTTCAAATCATGTGGTATCAGAGCTGGTTTTGACATGTATTTGCAAGTGAATGCTTACGAGGTCCAAATCTAAGTGATTGGAAGGAAAACTTGAAATTTATAATCCTGAAATTGGTTAAAGGAGCTTCACTCAAAGAGGATAAATGGAGAATGAAGAATTTATGTCTTAGGCTGATAACGAATTTCGAAGGATTTTCCTTGAGATGACAAATATGGTTAAGGAATTGTGGGAAGACCTAGAAAGAAGGAGAGCAACTCCTCATCAAAATGAAGGTGGTCTAGTTGAAACAATGGTAAAAACTAAAGGAGCTGAAGGAGGAGGAGAAGGTGAAAACCCTCCAGGATCGCCTTTGTCCCCATCATCATCATCGTCATCTTCTTCTTTTGATGAAAGTGAACATTCTTCTCTAAGAGGAAAAAATATTTTAATAAGTATTCTCGTTCTCATGATCTGCCTTTGTTAAAGCTAGATTTTAAGTTTTATTTTCCTACTTATGACGGAGAGTTGAATGCATATAAGTTAGATAATTGGGTCAAACAGATTGAAGTGTATTGCAGGGTACATAAAATCATACAGGATAGTTGAAAGATACATTTGGCTACTCTTCACCTAAGTGGCACAGCTTTGATATGGTGGGAGAGTCAGACACAGGATGATCTTATTCAACATGGTAAAATCATTTCTTCATGGATTGAGTTTATTTTTGCATTAAGAAAGAAATTGTATCCATTATATTATATACAAACATCTATTATTGCTTGGCAACATCTGAGACAATGAAAAGGGAAAAATGTTCAAGCTTATACACAAGAATTTAAGAGGAAGACATTATCTTTGGGAATTCCATTACATACTCCCGAGACTCTTCTAAAGTATATTGGTGGTATTCACTCATATCTTCACCATACTATATTGATGTTTAATCCTACTAATATTGATGAAGTATAGGTACAAGTTGTTGGATTACTGAGAGGGGGGGTGAATCAGTAATAGAGCAATTTAATCCTTTTTTTTTACCATAAAATGCAATTGTTATATCAATGTAGCATTATCATCCAATAGTTGCAAAGTAAATAAATAATTAACAAATGTGCAATCATACACATACATAGTACATCGGTGTTTTACTTGGAAACCCAAAGCGGGAGAAAACCATGGAATGATTTTTCTTATATGTCTTTAAGAATTACATTCATTGGAAGCACCAAATTCCTTTTTTTTCTAGTTGCAACTGGAAGGAGGCTCCAACCCCCTAGTTTCTTAGGCTACAACCTAAAGGAAGATCCAACTCCCCAATTCTCTGGATATAACCAGAAGGAGGCTACAACCCCCTAGTTTCTCAGGCTACAACCTAAGGGAAGCTCCAACTCCTCAATTCTATGGCTACAACCAGAAAGAGGCTACAACCCTTTAAGTTCTCTGACTACAACCGAAAGGTGCCTACAACCACCTGTCCTTTCCCCATCCAACCACCCTAATGTATAAGTAGAATTATGGAACCACTGTCACACTATCACTGTGAGATATACTGTTGTAAACATGTACCAATCAACCTGCACCAAACAACCTGTACCAATAACCTTAACCATGCATTAACTTGTACCTCAAGCTGTAATTAACATGTACCATAAACAATTGCATCAACCATGCACCAACCTATACCAAACAACCTGTAATCAACATGTACCATAAACAAGTGAAACAACCATGCATCAACATGTACCTCAACCTGTACTATCAACGAGTGCATCAACCATGCACCAAACCTGTACGAATAACCTGTCACAACAACTTGTCCAAACAACCAATCACAACAACATGTATCATCAATATTATCAACCAAATCAGATCTACTCATCAAGATCAATCACCTATACAACTCTCAAATATGTGCATCAACCAAACATAACACAACAACTCATAATCATCACCAAGATCAATATGTGCTTCTAATAATATACCAATACAAGTATGCTACATCATCCATAAACCATGTGTCAACAATATTGCTAACAAGTACCTCCAACCATGTACCAAGTATGTACCAATCATGTATCAACTACTCATCAACCATTATTACATATGACCAAATTTGCGATGGTTTTTCGTTGATATTGTCACACTTATCCGTCACATTTTCCACGAAAGCCTAGAGTTTTTTTTGTCGGAATAATTTCGTCGCTATATCCACGATCCAGGTGTGCGTGGAAACATCGACGAAATTAGGTCTCCACATGTCACCACTTTCAAGATCGGTTAACCTTATGCATCATCGCAATTACGATGAAAATTTCTCGCAATTGGGACGAAAAGTTATGCCAAGCCAGTAACTTACGACGCAGATGTTGAATGTGCGATGAAAAACCGTCTCAACTTGCAACAAAAATCTGTGGTAATATCAACGAAACAATATATCAAAACCAAATTTACGACGCAGATGTTGTATATGCAACGAAAATGTGTCACAAATTGCAACAAAAGTTCGTTGCTATAGCGACAGTTTTGGTAAAATAGTAATTTTTTTCCGACGAACTTTCGTCGATATTGTGACGATGACTATAAGTTTAAAAAAAAAAATTACATGAAATATGGTATTACCATATTACATTGTAATATAGTATACCATATTGTATGCCATATTACAATGTAATATGGCATTACCATATTACATTGTAATATGGTAATGCCATATTACAATGTAATATGGCATTACCATATTACATTGTAATATGGTAATGTCATATTACATTGTAATATGGAATTACCATATTACATTGTCTCTTCAATGCACATTAGAAAAGTAAAGTATAATCTTTCAATTCATTGCAATTGGAAACCAAGTAACTGAAGCTTTGACTTGAAAGAATTGTAATGCATCAATATTAAATCTAATGAAACTTGAAATTTCATTTGAAATCAAAGAAAATTTCGCATGATACACAATGGCAGAACCTTTAATACAATGAAGGAATTGGATAACATAACACTTGAAAATTTTGTTAGTGCAATCATAATATACCCAAATAAGATAAGGAATTGTACAGCATAGTTTAGGCATTGAAGTACTACATGAATTATTTGTTGGGAAAACAAAAAAAAATTAACTCAAATCATAATCTTTTATAATCCTTGTCAATTGATCCAAGTCACACCAAAGCCCATACTTCATGTGAATGGTATCCTGCAACATTTTGATTCGGTAATCAAGTATGATAAATATACACAAAACCACATGGTCAATTTCATTTAAGACCTTTGATGTTTTTATTTGACCATAGCTCTAAAGTTAAACTCTTATGT
>SNQJ01S0125638.1:25210-44516 GCA_010110895.2 Picea sitchensis | reverse complement strand
TGGATTCACTTATCATGATGTTATGACTTGAGATCCTTGGAGGGCATGCTCATTTGTCTTTGCAGGACCTAGTTGGTGGACAGTTTTGGGAGAACAAGCCTAGCTTGGGCTTCCATTGGGCTACAAGCCCACAGGTTGGATGCTAGGGGCCCGCATGCCGGATGAGAAAGATCAGACTTGGAAGTCCTTGATGATGACTTGGATGACATAGCCTAGCCCTCACTTGCCAAACGATTTGCCTAGGAGGGGCAAAACGTCCTCTTTTGGAGCATGACGTCATGTGTTGGGGGCTAGGGCATGGTAGTGAGATGATATGCTTTGACACTTGGATGTTTTGAGCGGGTTGAGGTCTTGACCTTGAAGGAAGATATTTGGAAAATTGACACATGGCTTTGGCAAGCCTAGACACCCTCCTCCTACACCAACGACTTGCTCCTAATGCCAAAACGTCCCCTAAAGGGGTGACGTCATTCTAAATTAGGGTTTTATTTGTGCAAAAGTGAAATTTTAAAAGAATTATTTAATATTATTTTGTAAAAGGGGCAAGATCAGGGTTGTTAACCCCTAATCTTGTGTTTTACCCTAAAGTATGTGGACAAACTATGTTAGCTACATTTTGTATAAATAGAGATCATAAGATCTAATTTTTATCATAGCTCTCCCTTGTGGAGAAGGATACTTATCTGAAATTTTCGGCCCTCTTGGCTCTTTTTATCTCTTGTGCAATTGTTATGGTTTATCTTTGCTATTGGTGGTGAAAAGTGATGCGCTATGCTTGGAGACTCTTTCTTATGCATGTGGATGGACTTAACTTAGAAGATTAGGGTTTGATCTAGCTTTTTTGTGGAATTGGTAAGGGAAAATCTGCATTTATTTTCTTTTGTCTTGCTTTTTTCCATAATTATTGTTAGTTAGAACCCTTGGAGGAGTATAAGGGCATACACACTCCCCAAGGTTTGTTCTCTTGCTTAAGAAAGGTCATTTTTTTACAAGTTGTCTTGGAGAACTACAAGAGTGTACACCCTCCAAAGTCATCTTGGTTTGTTTTGCAAACCCTAGGAAGTAAAAGGGCTTACACCCCTAGGGCTTTTTGGATCAAACATTTCAATCCAAGTTTTGCTTCTCAAGGTTATGCCAAGAGAAGTAAAAAGGGCGTACACCCTCTTGGGATTTCCTAGATTGACTTAGCTACACTTGGGAACTACAAGGGCGTACACCCCCAAGTTCTTAGCCACACCATCTTTTTCATTGACCCCATAAACCCAATAGTAAAGCACTAATCATATTTTAATTTGCATTGGAGATACAAAACATTTGCCTCGACAAACGTGAAATTTCAACCTTTACAAGCTTTCTCTTTTGGATAATGATCTTGAATGCCTTGGGGGTTTTTCTTTTGTTAGGGCGTCCCTTTTCTTCCAAAATTTCTCATTGTTGTACTAACTTGTTTTCTACAACCATTAGGTTGCAGAAAATCACTAACCGTAGGTGCTAATATCTCACTAACTAGCCCCTAACTTTCCTCCATTTTTTAGCCACTAATTCAACTAACTAGGGTGCACTGTTTAAGCTAGTTTTGGGGACTTTTCTATGGTTGATTTAGCTGCTGCATGTCATTGAATGATACAGCCATAAGGATGATAATTTACTGCAGAAAAATCATTTTGTAACAGCTTGCTTTATTCAGTCTTAAAGTGTTATGCTCAAGTCATAATTGATTACTAAATTCATTGATGATATTGCCAATTGATCTTGTGCTTTATATGCTGATTTGGATACTTTATTTGCTGATATAAACTGTCATCCACCGCTGCAAATTGGGGACAGCAAGCTTAACTTGCTGATCCATACTAACACATAGCATTGCAAGGTGTCTTTTCTTGTGTTTTGGGCAGGTACAGGTGCATCGACAACTATTTCTTCACTTGTTATCCATTTACCTTTCTTCACTTACCATTCTTTCCCTACCTTTTATTCCACTTAGACTTGACCTATAGGGGCTTCACTTCCATTTTTCTCCATCTCCATCCCAATCCCCCTAGGGTCACCGGGGTCGCCTCCCTAGAGTGACCTAGTCAGCCTTGAAGTGCGGGACCTACATCGAGGTGACATTGGGTGTAGGATTCCCAAGTTGTAGCACTTGGCTTGTGGTTGGGTCGGGCTTTTCCCAACCTACAAGTTGCGCTATAACACTCCCCAAATCCAATGCTACAGGATTGTGACTTGTCACCTTTTAGGCATCAAAAACTGTCTACAGATTGACAAAGAAACAAATCCACGACTTAGAAAGGATACTGGATGATAAAATCAATATAAACAAGCAGGGTAAGTCTTGGAATGCAATCAACTACATTGTGAAAATGATTTCCGCAATGACCATGAAACCTGCTCCAATATATTTTTTTTATGGCAATGAGAACAATGGTTTGGCCCACCTAAGATTGGTTGTCGATGATGATAAATGCCTTCCCTCTCATTCTCCAACAGGTGCAAAGACAAATGAGTAAAAAAAAACTGAAATCAGCATTTCAAGAGACTTAAAATTGGCCTGCCGATTTTTCCCATTTTGCCAATTTTTTCAAAAATTGCCATGTGCTGAATTTTTCAGGCAGATTTTTTGTTTGAGGTTTGACATCATGAAAAATTGTGATGTCGTCGAGTTTTTGGCGACTTTTTCATCTACGATAATTTATTAATTTCAGCTTCTTTCTTTGTTGAGTTAGAATAACATCTTAGCTACTAGCTTTTTAAGACAATTGTCTCCATCATCAGGGTTAGGATGCACCATTAAATAATAATGTTCATCCTCTGAATTTCTGAAATGCTCTGAAGCTGAAACTTTCCATGGGCAAGTATTTATTCTCATAGGTCTGTCCTAACAATTTCAATGTATCTTCACTAACTCTTCCAAGTATTGCATCCCTAGTTATTCGAACTTATATGAATGCTGCCATTATGTTTCATCAGTCCAGCACCCAAGGTGAACAGCAGGATTCAGGAACTCCATAAATCTTAACCCCTGTTAGGGGATCTACCTCTTTCTTGCTGCAGCATGATAATAGAGATATTCCTGATCTCATGACATCTGAATATTCTGTCTGTGGATCCCTAATCAGTATTGCAACTAATTTTAGTAATGTACTTTGCCATTGAAATTTTTCCATAACACGCCTTCATAGATACATTGTTCCCCTTTACCAAGTGCTGATGTAGTATCCCTTAATGAAATCTGATATGAAGTGCATGAGTTGGTCACCCCCAAATTGGTCTTGATAATTGTGCCATCAAAAACTAAAGATCTTCGAATGGAATCAGACGAATAGTGATTAAATAAACCCATCTAGCGCAGCAGAAATCTCTTTCCGATATTTCACCATTTTCCCATCAAATGCTTCATACTAAAAAAAATTCTTCAACTGTGATTCAATCTCAGCATATCACGGTATGACCATGAAGGTAAACACCCAACACATTTCATAAGATCTAGTCTGGGAGTCATGAGAAGACCACACAGGACTGTGTGCCATTCTAATGTAAACAAGTCTTGTGTGTTATCAAATCTAGATCCATTAACTGCATCATAGAAAACTACAGCCAGCCATGCCCATACTGTGGTCGCCCTTGCATCCAGACTTGATCTTGATAATTTAAATTTCTCTACATATGAATTGTAGGCCAGCAATCTGGTGAGGCTCCAAGATACATGAGATAGATGGACCTACTGAGTTTTGTCTTCATCTGGCAGCATTAAAAGTAAGGTGTCAACTTTTGGATCAAGAGGAGCAGTGATAACAGCTGAAGCAGCACATGCCAGACTCCTCGAAATTACATGTTGTGCAGAACTATTGTTGATTGTGGAGGACAACTGTTCATGGACATGCTAATGCCACAGACCACAAATACCCTCTTCTAGCACAATTATATTGTTAGAACCATGTGAAGGATCCAGATTAGGCCGAGATCAAACAGTATTAACTGCTGCTCTGGAAACACACTGTCTGCTATCCCTAATGATGGCAGATCTAACATTGTAAGATACTAATCTGCTGAAAGTCATCATGAGAACAAGGATTGCTTGAGACTCAAAAGAATGCCTCTGCGAATCTCAAGATGCATCTGCATTTTGGGCTGTAACAAGTGCAACATCAGTAGAAGTAATATTAAGGGTTTTCATTAAAATGCTCAGACGAAGCTGGTAAACTCTTTATTCTCTAATACCAAATGATCTTGTAAAGATTCACTCTCATCATTTTAATAGAAAAATTAGTATATTCTCAAGGAAGAAGGCTCGACCTTTCTCAGAGATTTCATGCAACTCCTTCATCTGCTTCCAAATGCATGATGCCCCATTTCCAGTGTGCACGTCTGGGAGAATTTCCTTAGTCACAGGTAGCTTTATTAGCATCATTGTTTTTTCTACTTACTTCATCGAACTTGTCCTGGAATTTTCCTGTTGTTGCAAGTCAGGTTTCCTTCCCCAAAACAAGCTGATTTAAACATCTGTACCAAAACATGGCTAACATTCTTTGTTTCCAGGTATTATAGTTCTTCCTGGAAAGTATCTGGTTACCGTTCAACATTAGATGGGACAATCTAGTGATTTTCTTAAAAAAAATGCCAATAGAAATGCTGAAATAGAGATTTACTGCTACAAATCTGCTCTCCCCTTCCTCAAACTGCAAATACTGCAAGAAAAATAAAAGAACCCGCTGAAAAACCCTCAGATTCGCTGCCAAACTGCTGAATCTGCTAAATTTCTTTGAGCATTGAGCACAGAGAAATTTATGAAAAAGACAGCAAATTACAGAATTCTTGTACAGATCTGTCAAATTGGTGCTGAAACAGAGAAAATTCTCTCAGAAACCGCTAAAAGAGGCTGAATTGATTGAGAAATTGCAGAAATTGACGAAAAATCAGAGCAATTTCTAGAAAATTAGCATAAATCAACCTTGGCGGCTGATGTATGGTCATTCATACAGGTTGTATGACCCTCCAATGCATCTGTACAGCCTACAGCCTGGTCCATACGACCCCAAAAATGGTGGTTGGTCCATAGAGTGGCCGGAGAAAAAGCGGCTGCCCCCAAAAATAAATTTCTCCCCTTTGTTTTTTTTCTTTTGGAACTTCGATTTAACCTGTCAAGGCAAATCTGTCTTTAAATCAAAAGAAAAAATCTGATCTCATGAGCCTGGGTTTAAATCAAGCAAATGAACTGTTCTCATCTTTTATAAGCCAAAACCTAGCTTCTCTTTTATAAAACCTGCCTTTAAAATCGAAAAATACATATTAGGTTTGATTTTAAACCAGAAAATAAGAATTGGGTTTGAACCAGAAAATGAAACCTAGCTTTCAGAGCTCTTTCGGTTTCCCAGTGTGTATCAAAAGGCAGTTCCTTGTTCCATGATCCATCACTGATCTACGTAGTTCTGCTAATATTTTTGGTGTAACTACGGAAGATATCCTTGTTTTGGTTAAACCTTTAAAAGGTTATTATAATAATATTGTACAAGTCGGCTCAACAGAAATTATTATATTATTGGTATTTTACTTATAATTGTAAAATTCCCCATTGTGGCTAGTCGGCCCTGTTTTATGGGTTAGTTAGGTCAAGAGTCATGTCTCTGCAAGAGACACTGTTGTGTGTAAATAGAAGATAGGTTCCTCTCATTTGGTCACACACTCACACACTTCTCTTGTGCATCTTGGAGAGCATAAGAAGATCTAGTGCACAAGTCTTGGAGACTGGTTCTTTTGGTGTTTTGGTCTTCGTCTTTCTTGGAGAGCTATAGCGCATCATCGTACTAGTTGAAGGAATCTATATTGAGGATTTTGGTTGCTGGGTTTTCTCCCCTATGAGGGTTTCCCAAGATAATCTTTGTGTTATATTGTATCTGTGATTGTCTATCTTTCAATGATCCTACTACAGTTGCTATTGGATTAAGTAATTGTAATTGTGTAACTAGAAAATTTAAAAGTCCAACAGTTCCTAGGTCATCACCCACTTCGACTTCCCCTCACTGTCAATGTGATACCATAGTACGGAAACAAAACGATGAACACAATGAAATCAAGCGAAAACAAAAGAGAGAACTTGAAGGAGAGAAGTACTTGTTAGATATCACATGTAGAGAGCAACCATATCTTTATAACAAAGGAATGATAAACTCTAGATCTATAAACCCTAAAGCATAAAAAACTAAGTCATCAATACAACACTAAAGTCATTAATTCAACACTAAAGCATAAAAAACGAAGTCATCAATACAACACTAAAGTCATTAATTCAACACTAAAGCATAAAAAACTAAGTCATCAAGTGACTTTATTATGATGCCAAAGTCTATAGTTTAGATGACTGTCAGTGTTATAAACATAGTATAGATTTACTCAACTTTATATTTAGCAAAAACTTCTGTTTTCCTTAACAAAAGTTAGTAATAAACAGGGTGAGTAACATCATTTTGTAGGCTTTAAACCTTTACAATATAGCGATGTATACATAGATTCTTTATAAATTAGAAAGAAAACAATAGCATTCACACATAGTACTCATAAATTTGCCTTGGAAACCCTTAACCGGGAAAACCAACAAATATTTTGAGCCACACCTCTATCTCTCATTGTATTAACTTCACCATTACAATACAATATATAGGATCTTGTGGCATCCAAAACCCTAATCCTTTGACCTGGATTAGATTCCTTGACCGGAATTACATTACAATGGGCCGAAAAACACCAAAAACAGGCCAAAAAGGACCAAAAAACAACCCAATTTTTTTTTCTCAAGAACCCCCGAACAAGGGGGGCCAGACACTCCCCCTTGTTCCCAATCCAGTGTACAAATACATGAGCCAATCATGCAAACAATATGACACATTCATGAATCATGACTATTATAGTGTGCCAGATGTTGCTCGCCACTTTTCCTTCCCAATTTGTTACCAGAGCTGAAATTTTAAATTTCAGAAATTTGATCATAGATAGTTGGTGGTAGTGCTGCCTCAAGCAAATATAGAGGTTTAAGAGTTTCTTTAAAGGAAAATTAGTATCTTTCAAATAACATTATTGGAGAGGCAATGGGTGGCACACTAGGCTTGATCAATCCTCTCTCCAACAGTTATGTATTTGCCTCTTAATTTCTTCATTTTGAATAATTGGTGTTTTGTTGTCGCCTAATACATGCCTCGGGTCACGTGGAAGAAATCTTCAATCCAGTGGGTGTGGCCCTGAGGACAAATCTCGAGTCGGGTAGCTATCACTTGACACTCGACTCCTCTATCTAGGTTAACTCCTAGCGAAGCCAAGGGGGGTAGTCCCTAATAAAAGAATCTAAGGCTTGATTAAGCTAAATGTAAGAAGTTCTAGGAGTTAAAATGAAGCAAAAGCAAATACAACTAATCTAGCATCATATAATGACACATAAAAGGATTGCTTATGTAGGAGATATTAAGCAAATCAAATACTTCAAGATAAATGATAATAAGCAATTGAAAATACTTGAAAGTAATGTTAGTTTTTAGCTTGGTTGGTGTCTCAGCTTTGCCTATGTGTCCTAGGCCAGCTGATGGACACCTTAAACAACCTAGATATATTTTTATCTCAGCCTAAATTAGACTTAGGAAAATCATCAGAAAATTGATTCTTGAGTGGAATGTGGGGCCCAAGGAGAGAGGGCGCACCTCATGAAGGTGGTTGGGTGGATTGTGGGGCCCAAACCAAGGGGTCACATCACTTAGTGGAGAGTGGGGTTTGGCCAAAGAGGGGCACCCTAATCTCAGCCATTGAGGGCCAAGATTTGGCACACATCTCAAGATAAATGGGGGTTGAAGGAGAGATAAAAGAGGGGCTAAGGATGGAGTTGGATAAGCATTCTCATTTGTGAGGTTGAGCAAGTGAGAGCAAGAGGGCTGCTTGGCTGATGGAAGAGTTGGTTGAGTGTGAGGGCAGTGTTGGAGCTTTGGCTGAGGCAAAATCTGCAGGAGAAGAGCAGGTTCAGCAGCAAGTTTTACAGCAACAAGAAAAGGAGCAGAAGACAAGCCGTACCCAGCAGAGGAAGGAGGCCTTACAGGCCATATGGAGCACCAAAGAAGAGGTTGAGTTGTCCCAGGCTGTACAGGCCAGTTCCGAGATTGTTCTGGGCCGATTTAACCAGGCCGTACAGGTCTTTCTCTTGGATGAGAAGAGGCTGATTTTGCTGGGCTATTTTAAATGGGCCGTATAGCTTATGTGGCTGGGCCATATAGCTACCAAAAGACATTTTTGTAAGATAATTTTCTGGTGTATTTTTGCTGCTGTAAAACACTTACTCAAGAGCCAATAAAGCCGCCTCTTAGTTGGTTTTCCCCACACTGGGGTTTCTAGGGTAACATCTGGTGTCTTGTGTTATTTATGTGCTTGGTTCTGTATATTTCCGATGTCATATTTCTGATTCATAACTCAAATAATTTCCAGAATTATATCAGCTAGTATAATTTCTGTGTTTGAGGAAATTATTGGCAATTAATTAAGTGACCGAGTTATAGGTGTAAAATCAACATGGTATCAGAGCTCAACCTCTGAGGACAGGACAACCAAGTGACTTGCTGTGCAGACTAGCAAGGGTAAATCAACAAGTGGGATAGAAGACCAAATTGTGTGGGTGAAAACAGGACAACATACTCAATGGTCAGTGCAGACTTGAGGGTTGAGGACAGGCTGGATGGAGCCTTAAATTTCTGTCCTTGGAGGGAGCGTATCAGCTTGGTGCTGGAGGAGAATGGGCTGCTGGAAATTGCAGAAGGCAAAGTGGCAGCCCCAGTTGATCCAGTACAACTAGCTGCCCATTCCAAGAAGGATGTCAAGGCCAGGAGGATACTGGTGGATGGTGTCAAGGACCACATCATTACACATTTTTCTAGCAAGAAGACATCAAGGGAAATGTGGGAGGCCTTGGTAAAGCTATACCAGTCTAACAACCAGCGCATAAAGATGCTGCTCAGAGAGAAGCTTAGAAGCACAAAGATGGCCAAGGGAGAGTGGTTGGTCACTTACCTCACAAAGTTCACTCAGATTCGAGATGAACTTGCAACAATGGGAGAGACCGTGGACGAGATCGAGCTGGTGAGGACAACCTTGAATGGCTTTACCAAGCAGTGGGATGTATTTGTCCGAGGGGTGGTTGCACGGGAGAAACTCCCTGATTGGGAGAGGTTGTGGGACGACTTCACCCAGGAGGAGCTGCGAGTGGATGTATCTCAGGCTAGTCAGCCGAAGAGTGAGGAGGAGGAGAATGTGGCTCTTCATGCAAAGAAGAGCAGTGGAGTGGTAGGCTCCAGGGACATGGGCAAAGTGAGATGCTTTGCATGTCACAAAACTGGCCACTATGCTAGCAGGTGTCCTAACAAGAAGGAGTCGAAGGTAGTAGCTACAACGTCTACTGAGATGGATGCGTTTGCAGAGAAATTCAAGGACGAATTTTCTCTGGTTTCCACTCTTTCTAGCAACTGCAGATTGGTTGAGTTGGAGGACAACAGGGCATGGTTCGTGGATAGTGGGTCATCTCACCATATGATGGGAATGAGGTCAGTGTTCCTTAGTGTTTCAGAGACGGGCTCAAACTGCCATGTGAAGAATGGGGCGCGCACCAGGCATGCAGTAAAGGGGGTTGGATGCGTCAGATTCTAGCTAGAGTTAGGAGTGTCTCTGGAGGTTGATGAGGTGATGTATGTGCCAGAGCTGAAGGTTAACTTGCTCTCTATATCAACTCTGGAGGATATGGGGTATGAAGTAATGTTCGTTGATGGACATGTGTTCATACGGGTAGAGAGAGTGGCCTTAGATGCAGCAATGAGGCTTGGCATCATGTAAGGTATGATGTATAGGGTGCTGGGACAACTTGTAGGTGGGTCCAGGGGGATCCTGGATCAAAGATTAGTGTCGAAGAAAGTTAGTTGGTATGCCTTGAAATTGATGGTTGATCGGAACAACACATTAGATCAGAGTGCAACAAAAGTAGCAGGTGGATCTTTCGATTTAGAGGGAGCAACTACAACAGCAACAACAGATTTGATTTGATTGGATCAAAGATTGATCCTGGTGGAGACACCTCCCTCGCTGAGAGGGAGTGTTAGTTTTTAGCTCGGTTGGTGTCTCGGTTGTGCCTATGTGTCCTAGGCCAGCTAATGGACACCTTAAACAACCCAGATCAACTTTTTATCTCAGCCTAAATTAGACTTAGGCAAATCAACAAAAAAATGATTCTTGAGTGGAATGTGGGGCCCAAGGAGAGAGGGCACACCTCATGAAGGTGGTTGGGTGGATTGTGTGGCCCAGACCAAGGGGGGCACACCACTTAGTGGAGAGTGGGGTCCAGCCCAAGAGGGGCACCCCGATCTCAACCATTGAGGGCCAAGATTGGGCATACATCTCAAGGTAAATGGGGGTTGAAGGAGAGATAAAAGAGGGGCTGAGGGTGGAGTTGGATAAGCATTCTCATTTGTGAGGTTGAGCAAGTGAGAGCAAGAGGGGCACTTGGATGAGGGTAGAGTTGGCTGAGTGTGAGGGCAATGTTGGAGCTTTTGTTGAGGAAAAATTTGCAGGAGAAGAGCAGGTTCGACAACAAGCAAAGGAGTAGAAGACATGTCGTACCCAGGAGAGGAAGGAGGCCTTACAGTCCGTACAGAGCACCAGAGGAGAGGTCGAACTGTCCCAGGCCGTATAGGCCGATTCTGAGACTGTTCTGGGCCGATTTAACCAGGTCATATAGGTCTTTCTCTTGTCTAAGCAGAGGCTGGTTTTGCTAGGCTATTTTATTTGGGCCGTACAACTTATGTGGCTGGGCCGTAGAGCTACCAGAAGACATCATTTCTGTAAGATAATTTTCTGGTGTATTTTTGTTGCTGTAAAACACTAACTCAAGAGCCAATAAAGCCCCCTCTTAGCTAGTTTTCCCCACAGTGGGTTTCCAGGGTAACATTTGGTGTCTTGTGTTATTTATGTGCTTGGTTCTGTATGTTTCCGCTGTCATATTTTTTATTTATAACTCAATTGTAGGTAATTTGTATAATTTCCAGAATTATGTCAACTAGTATAATTTTTGTGTTTGGGTAAATTATTGGCAATTATTTCAGTGACTGAGTTATAGGTGTAAAATCAACAAGTAAATGCTGATAAGAAAACATGAAATATTGTAGACTAGTGCCAATGTATGTATTGCCGCGAAATGTGTTGCAATGCTCTTGGTAAGTTTTATTAATTAAAGATGACTGGTTAAATTAATGGGTTAATTCAATGAGATGGACCGATAGTGCAAGTCCACTCATGAGTGCATGCTGGGGATTGTAAGTGTGAAAATGAAATCTAAACCAAAGTTTGTTTCCTTTCACCACTATCCCTCAAATGGGTACAAGCAGGATTGCAAGGAGTTCCAATGGGGAGAGAACGAATCCCAAAGTATCCCCTTGAATTCACAAGTCAATCCGCCAGTATGTTCCCATATCGAGCCATAGTTATGGAAGGTTTTCCCTAGTTAAAACTACTCCACACGAATCAAATCCCTCTCTGGTTTGTTCCAAGATCCAACAAAGCTAGTGAGGTCGAGAGCATATCAGGGAAATGACGGGGAAGGTTCGTTACTTTGCAAAAATGAAATACTGAAAAGGAAACTAAGCTAACTAATCTAAGAAATTGAATGTTTTGTGGTGCTTGGGTTTATTTTAACTTGCTATAATAAAAAGGAACACATGCAAAAGACAAAGTGCAAAAAAGGAGACAACCCCCCCGGGGGTGGGGGGATGAGAGGCCTAGTGGGTTATCCCACCACTTATTTCAAGTTACAATCCTTTGGAAGAATGTTTGATGGTATTTTATAGATTTAAGATCATGCAAACTTACAAATAGAAAGGAAAATGATATTGGAAGAAGGTTAGGTATCTTGGGTGGTCCTGGATACTCCGGATCCTCCAAAATCGGGTAGAGTTTCCCCTTGGATGTTCGTTAAACCTGCAAAAACAGCAAGCTAATATGGTAGAAAGAAGCCCAAAAATGATTTCAGATAGCCTATAAAAAGTGTTAGAATTTGCACAAAATTTTACCAAGTGAAAGCTTAAAAAATGTTAGTAAAATCAACCAAGAAAGCAAGTGGAATGCTAGCTTTCTTAGTGGATTTTGTTTTCTGTTTGGGACAGCAAACAATAAGGCACTAGGATTGCCAAATATGTAGTTTGCAGCTCTTAAAAATGAATCTAACTTCAAGCCTCAAAATTTTACTATTAAGATGCTTGCTAAAAGAAGAAACTTCATATGCTAGATCTACTTGGATTAATGAAAACTTGTAATTGCAAACTAGATCTAGCATGCATGCATACAAATGTAAAATCTACTTTTGATTTACAATTAAAATAAATATCTTCTTATGCATGCAAAGAATAGTAACCATGAAATATTTAGATTTTTTATGAAGGAGAGAGAGAAGCTTGATTCGTGGAATCCTTTGGCTCTGAAGTCTTCTGGTGACAAGCTGATGGACTACGTTGTCGAAAGCTTTGGATTATGTGGAAGGTACAAACAAGTCCAACCACTTCTCCAAAGATGAGGACTTGTAAAGCTTATAAAACTTGCACAAAAACTGTTAAATGTGGTGCCACTTACAAGAGAAACTTAGATAGCACGATCATTAGCCGAAATAAACATGCAAATCTTAGGCCGTTAATGTAAATGAACAATAAAATCTAAGAAGCAAACTAGCTTAATAGATTCTATACTACTGGGTGACAACACCCCTTCCAAGGCCAAATTAATAAATCAAAATGAAATAAACCAAGCTAAGATTACCTCAGATATAAAATGCTAAACATCAAACATCCACACAAAGAATACTAGCCACCTTCTTGACTTCCAAAGTCTTCTTTATTCCAAAATTGTATAACAATACAAAGTACAATGCCAAGCCAAGCCCAAATTCTCATTCACCAAAATGAGGAGGGGTCACCATGCTTATATACAATGAGAGGGCATTAATCCCAAGGTACAGGGCGAGTTTACTAAGATTCAGCCAGGGTTTGAGGGTTTGGAGAGCTGCATGAAATCCGAGTCCATATTGCACTTTCCTTCCAACCCATTTGAGATTCAGCTAGGGCGCTTCTATTGAGCCATCTATCGTCGGATTCTGACGGTGGAATCTTGCATATCGCCTCATCCAGCCATTTAGGGCGCTGCTCTTCCAGACAAACATTTGGGGTTGCATGTAGAGTATCAGAGCAGATCCGAGCAATTCCTTCTGACTTAGTTCTGCATTTGGCGAGACGATCGTTTTGAGCCATATAGCATCAGATTCCGTTGGTGGAATCCTTTAGGGTGCATCCAGTGTCTTAGGAGGTGCGCAAACCCCCCAGGGGTCTAGATCCAGTGCCTCAGAGACCAGATCCGAGATCCGACACTCATCCATTTCAGTCTAGAGGCCAGGGCGCTTGTATTGGAGCAGTTTTCAGTGCATTCTGATGGTCCATTCTTCCGGACGAGTTTTCCAGCTGGTAGTGGTTACCGTACTTATCCAGAATCGCATATTTTGTCGATCTATCTGTGCATGCATCAGATCTGCTATCATCTTCTGATCACGGGTATTTTTATGCTATTTGCTTGTATTCCAGTGATGATCCATGAGATCTAGCTGACGTTTATATTCTATATTTCCAGTAGGTTATTGTATTTCCGTGCTTGAACCGTATAATACATGATATTGGGCAGTTGATGTTCTTTACTTATGCATGCGTCCTTTATATGCTGTTAAAACCATAAATATGCAACATGCACATGCAATAACCAACATGCACATGCAATAACCCACATGCACATGCAACAACCATCAAGATCTCAAACATACAACTGAAACGCATCCAGAAACCCCCCAATGTATTAGATCTGCAAGACTGAAGAATAGATCGGTAGCAAATATCTTGATTAGCGGGATCAGGGAAATTTCAGGGCGTCAATCCCAAGAGGGATGACTTGCCCTCTCCACCTACCCTCTACATGTGGCGCATTCTTATCTCACATGTGTTCATTTGAAGTGGAGTGAACTCATACTCCACAAGGAGATGAGTCCAAGCCAACTTTTCCTCACTTGCCACTCGTCCTCACTCAACTATGCACCCTCTTCCACTTGAATATGCACCCTAGCTTGGGATTTGTCACCCAAGTAGCTATAAAGTGTAATATCCCTAATTTTGTAGATCGGAATATGTGACTCAACTGTCTAGTATTTGCTGTCGGAACTGATACACTTTGGGTTTCTGGATGCATTTAGTAATTCGGTTTTAACATGCGTGGTGATTTTGCATGTGGAACAGTTGTTTAACAATATATAATCAAGCATGCAATAGATAAAGAACACATAACAACTGCAATCTATGTATTATGAAATAAGACTGAATACAATGCCACATGCGGTGAAATAAAATGAATCTCTCGGCTAGATCAGAGATAGATGGATCTCAGTCGGAATACAATAAAGAAACTAAAACAATAATAGCCAGAACCAGGAGAATGATGCTGGATCAATGGATGAGCAATATGAACTGCTGCATGCTACTACAACTCACACGACAACTGTTGCAAGACTGGAAAGTTCGCCCTGGTGGCTAAACTCCTCGGATCTGCCTGGAATCTGTCTGAAACAGTGCGCTCTGAACTCCTACACACTTCTAGTGTTTGTCGGACTAAAGATCGACCCTCTGTTGATCTGTATTGACCCCAAATGGGATCCCCTAGGGGTTGCGCCCCTACTGTTGCCAACTGCCACACCCTAGTGATTCCACCGTCGGAATCTGGTAGTATATATCTCAAAATGAGCGCCCTGATATCCTTTGTAATGGGTCGGAAGGGTTTCCCTGGATCTGATCTGGTGATCTTTCGGGAACCCTAAATGTATCCTCCCCAACTGGTGCTCCCTCACTGGATGACTCATGCGTCCAAGAGGGCCATCCGTTGGAATCTGATGAGTAATAGCTCAAAAGATGTGCCTTGCCTTACTCTCAACCGGGTTAGAAGGAAATGTGTGAATTCTCCCTGGGCGGGATAAGCTAACCCTTAGAGTCTCCTAGTACTTGCACCCTCCTCCCGATGAAGTGCGCACTAGCTGTATGAAGCTATATACCGCTGCTGCAAAACGATGAAATATCTGTGTGATCTTCACGGTGACTAGGGTGTCTCTGAACACCGACCATTGGTGTCTTCCTCTCGGAATCCACAATCTCCACTGATTCGCCTGAACCGGTGTAATCTCCTCAGAGCTCAAATCGTCAAATCATAAGATGAATAATGAGAAATTATGTCACTTTTCTCTTCATATACTCCTCCAAAACCCTAATTCGTTGTTGACCTCTATTTTTAGCTCCATCACTTATGCACCCTTCTATTTTTAGCTCAAAATCACTTAAAGGTGCTTTTACCCACTTTTCACTTAATGTCACTTTCAAATTATAACATTCTCTAGTGAAGTAACATCAAGTGACCTTGTTTTCCCCTGTATCTCCTTGGCTATAGTCTAACGGGGATGTTTACACTACTAAGCCCTCCTCTCTGGAGCTCCTACTCGGAAAGGGACATTATAGTCCTCCCTTCTTTAGATTGCTTGTCCTCAAGCAATACCAACCCAGGGTGCTGCAAAACCTGCTCACTCTCCCAAGTAGCATCCTCCATTGGAAGCCCTCTCCATCTGACCAAACACTCCCCGATGACCCTGCTCCTCAATCTCCGCTCTCAGAACTCCATTACCTCCTGCAGAACCAACTCCAGTTGCCCCTCCTCATCCAAGGGTGGAAGCTCCCCTGAAGTGCTGATGAATTGTCCCACGACTTTCTTGAGACAAGAAACGTGAACATATTGTGAATCCGACTCCCCTCTGGAAGCTCTAACTCGTAGGAAACCTTGCCTACCTTGTTTATGATCCTGTAAGGCCCATAGAACCTGGGCTTGAGCTTTTCTTCCCCACTCTTCTTCAGAGATGACTTCCTGTAAGGTTGTAGCCTCAGGAATACCAGATCCCCAACCTCGAAGCTACGCTCTGTCCTATGTCTGTCTGCACTCATCTTCTGCCGATTTTGTGCTGTCTGCAAATTCTCTTTGAGTACCTTGAGAATCTCCTGACTCTCTACGATCCAGTCTTTGGCTTTTGGAGCTCGACTATCTCCGAAAACCAAGTCAATCAAAGTGGGAGCATCATACCCATATAATGCTTGGAAGGGGGTCACGCCAATGGACATGTGGAAGGTGGTGTTGTAACAATGCTCTCCTATATGTAGCCACCTCACCCATGCTCTCTGCTGTCCGCTCACATAGTTCCTCAAGTAATCCTCAACCCACTTGTTGACTATCTCTGTCTATCCATCAGTCTGAGGGTGGTAACTGGTGCTGGGTGTCAACTCTGTCCCCACCAATCTGAATAACTCCCTCCAAAACGTGTCGATAAACCGACTGTCCCTTTCACCGACGATGTTCTGTGGCAACCCATGAAGTTTGAAAACCTCTTTGAAGAATAGCTTTGCTACTTGTACTGCGCTGTAATCGGTTGGAATGGCATAGAAATGTGCAAAATTGGTCAATCTGTCGACCACCACATAGATACAATCCTTACCCTAAACCTTGGGTAGGCCTGTAATGAAGTCCATGGAGATGCTTTCCCATTTTTGCTCTGGAATGGGAAGTGGCTGGAGTAACCCTACTGGAAGAGTCTGCTCTGACTTGTTCTGCTGACAAGTCACACACTCACTGATATGTCTCATCACATCCTGTTTGAGACCCTTCCAAGAGAATCTCTCTTTGACCTGCCTGTAGGTTTTGAAAAACCCCTGATGGCATGCTAGTGGGGAGTCATGTACTGCAGCCAAAATCTTCTTCCTGAGACCCGATCCCGACACTAGATAGATTTGATCTTTGTAGAAGATGACATCATCAATGACTTTGTACCTGCCCATCCAAAATCTCACAAGCAAACTTGTTCTTGGAATATTCCACTAACAAGTGGGATTTCCAATCTGCTGAAATCTCCATAAGGGAACAAGCTGCTGGTCTCCTAAACAATGGATCTGCCACAATGTTCTTCTTACCTTTGACATACTCTATGTCAAAATCAAAGGCTTGGACCTTTGTCACCCACTTCTGTTGACACTCACTGAGATCCTTCTGCTCAAGGAAATACTTCAAGCTGTTATGGTCTGTCTTGACCACAAATTTGCTGCCAACCAAGTACTTTCTGAATTTGGTCAAGGCATGCATGATTGCGAGCATTTCCTTGTCATAGATCAAGTACAGCCTCTCGGCCTGACTAAGCTTCCTGCTCTCAAACATAATGGGGTGTCCTCCCTGCATCAACACTGCTCCAATCCCTTCTCTTGATGCATCACACTCCAATACAAACGACAACGTGAAGTCTGGCAATGCTAATACTGGGCATGTGCCCATGACTTCCTTCATGTGATTAAATTCCTTCTGTGACTCGTCGGTCCAAATGAAGGCCCCCATGTCTGGTGAGATCGGTGAGTGGTGCCCCCAACTGTGAAAAACCTCTCATAAACCTCTTGTAATAGCTGCATAGCTCGAAGAAAATTCTCAACTCGATCACGTTCTTGGGTGTTGGCCAATCTAAAATGGCCCTGATCTTCTCCTAGTGCACCTGTACCCCCTGTGCGCTGATAATGGGCCCTGTTGTTGCCTTATACACACCAAGAAGACGTGGAAGAAATCTTCAATCCACTCAGTGTGTCCTTGGGGGCAAGTGAGAGTTAAGGTGCTGTCATCTAATCCTCAACTCCTCCGTCTAGGCCAGCTCCTAACGAAGCCAAGGGGGGTAGTCCCTAACAAAAATACTAAGGCTTGATCTAAGCTAAGTACAAAATATAAATCTAGGAGTTTATTACTTTTCAACAATCAATCATAAATTGAAATACACATAAACCAATTATTCATCCACGATATAACATCAAGCATATACTTGCATCAAAAGGATACTAAGACACAATTGTTAGATGCAAGTTTCATTAAAATTGCTTCCAATAGATAACCAAATGAGAGATGAAGCCTATGGCTTTGCTGAGTGTAAAATGAGACCAGTGCCTTAAAGTGAATCGTGGGCAATGTAGTTCGTGTGTTTTATTAGGATAAATTGATGTTGAGTTAATGAGATTGTTTGGGCCTCCTTATGTATCATTCACCAATCTAAAACTTGCCGACCGGGTGTGCCGCAGATCCAACAAGGCGAGTTGCCAGGTGATTTGACACACTCCACCCAGGGTAGAGGTCTTAGACAAATGATACCACATAAAGATTGTTCTAGTTAATCTATCAACCACTGACCAGCCCAGCGTGTATGAAACTTACTTCCAGCAGATCGAGACTAGCTCGCAATTGGAAGGGTCAGGAATCGCACTGAGAGCTGAGGGGAATTTGTTTATTTTAAACAAGAAGTAAAGAACTGAAATTGAAATGTTATGCTAATTACTAATCCACACTGACTAGGCCTCTTTTGAGGAGCTGAGAGGATGGTTTATTTGCCAACTTGAAATTGTAAGAAGTAAAGCTAATCTAGCAATTAAAGATTTTACTTTCCAAAATGAAATCTAATCTATGTGAAGATTGCAGTGCTTTGTGATGAATTGAAAGATTACTTTAGCTTATTTTTAGTTATGAAAGTTGAATCTAAGCTAAAATTGCAAAATTGAGACAAACACCAAAAAAAATACCGTTCCCCTAGGGGGGATGAAGAGTGAGAGCTTGTAGCCCCACTGATTTTATTAAAGAACTTGCACAAATCTTTATGGTAGTGACTTGTGACCATTCATTAGGGGGGTCACAAGTCTTTACAATGTTTACAAAATACTTATTGAAGAAAATGGGTGCCCCTGGGGTCCTGGATGCTCCAAATCCGCCCAAAACGGACATAATTTCCTCTTATCTGTTCGCAAACCTGCACAAAACAACAAGCAAACAAAGACAAAAGATGCCCAAGAACACTTTGGATGTGTCTTTGGTTACTAGTAGGAAAGCACCAAATTTGACTAAGTAAACTAGTGTAAAAATTAACAAAATGAACTAGGAAGAGCAAGCTAAAGACCTTGTCTCCTTAGGGTATTTTTCTGCTGTTTTAAAACAGCAATATAAAGACACTCTAATTGCCAAATATGAAATTAAAAGCTTTAGGAAAAGAACTATCCTTTAACTTCTAAATTTTTTGAAAGAAAAACATGCTAAAGGAGACTTTTCCTATGCTAGATCTAAGTAATTAGATGAAACTTGAAAGTACAAACTTGGATCTAGTTTATCTTATGCATGT
>SNQJ01S0125636.1:27303-43105 GCA_010110895.2 Picea sitchensis | reverse complement strand
CCTCCAAGGCTCCTTTAGAATTTAAATGTGGAATTGTGAAGTTATCAATTGGAATGTGCAGACCTGGGCATGTCACTGAAGAGCCCAGGCCTTTGAACCCCAACCCTCTCCTTTTTCTCTGCCCAGAAAGTCCAAAAAACCTCCCAGAAATTCAAGCAGAGGCCAGGGGTTTTGAACCTGAAACCTCACGTTTCTTTTGTTACCAGGAAACCCACTTTGCCATAGTTTTAATTTTAAAATTTTTGGTGGTGGTTGGCCGCCCGTCCACCACCTGGGCGCCACCACCACCACCTCTGCGTGCTGCAATTCGACTTCCCCTCACGCAGACCTCCTCCTCCTCCTCCCTCTGCGCGTACCTCCATTTCCCTATGCCCAACACACCCCCGCGCTCCTTCTTCCCTCTTGCTCACGGCCTCCACCACTTCCACACACTCCTCTCCTCCCACGCCCTCGGCCTCACGCCCTCCTCCCTGCCCACAAACCCCACGCGCAGCTCCATTCCCACGCGGCCTCACCCCCTCGCCTCTCCCACGACCTCCTCCCTCTGTTCGCGCCCTCTACCACACCCCATTCCCTTTTCCTCCGCCCCTTCCTCCTTCTATCACCACGAGCTCCCTCCTCCCCTCACACAGCTCGCCCTCCTGCCAAACACCGCAGCCATTCCCCTCCTCCTCTCCCACGACCTCCCTTCACGCGCAGAGCCACCGCGGCCTCCCCACAACCACCGCCGTGTGCGCGCCCCATCCAGCCACCACCTCTCTCTGATTTCCCCCCAAAAAATCCCGTGGACTCCCTTGGGGCTTGGCCCCGGTCGTATGGCGACCGAGGGCGAAGGCTCGGGAGGGCTTGGTTCATTTAAAATTTAGTTTAAATTTAATCAAAAATTATTATATAGTTTTTGAATTGATTTAATTTAAATTTTTGATTTAAATTTTTTAAAATTTATTATTAAATTTTAATTTTCATTTTATTTTTATATATATTTAAAATATATTGTTAATATATGTTTTTTATATATAAAGAATAAAATTATTATTAAAATTATAATAAAGTTATAAAATTTAATAAAATTTATTTTATATAGTTTAAACTTTATAGTTAAATTTTAATTTTCCCCCCCACAAGGTCACTGGGCTTTTTAATTCCATAACTTCCCGGTACGGAGGCGGATTTTCGCCCGTAAATAGTCAAAACGACCGGGGCGAAGTCTACAATACACCCATGCCATTTACCTCTGCAAATCCCACCCAGGTTTTCAGTGACATGTCCCAGAGCGACAGGTACTCAATTTGGCCCTACAAGCATGCACCGGAAAGAGGTCTAATTGGCAGCCTCCGAGGTCAAATTGGGCCCAGTGAGAGATACCCATTTCAGCTACAGGTATGCAGGCCTGTAGCAGCCTGTCATTTCTGGTGTCTAACCCAGAATTTCATCCCAATTTCAAAACTTTTCCCTGATCAGTCCATTGGCCGGCTCCATCCGCATACCTTCCCGGGGCCATATCTCACTCATCCGGAGTCGGATTTGCGCCAAACGAAAGGCAGCGGAAAGGTAACGGATAGAGTTACAGCATGGGCACATTAAAGAACAGATTTGGGACTGTTTGGTACAGGGGAACAGCCTCTCAAAGTTCAGATCCAAGAGGTCCTCTTACCGAAACGAGCCCAAATCAAAGCCATGTGTTCGCCAGCTCATAGGGAAACTTATAGGCAGCAAAGGGNATAAAGGGAGACTTATGGGTCCCCTCTTCCTCCAAGGGAGGGCTCTTGAACCCCCAATGATTGAGCTCTTCTTACAAGTAACAAACTAAAAGGAAATGGTGAAGAAATCCAAAGCTCATTCACTCAAGAGGTGATGTGAATGGTCAAATGAAATGGTGCTTGTATGCTCTTGATGAGGAAAGAGGATCCTCCAAGAGAATATAGGCAGCATAACAATACAAATGAATTCCTTGAAAATATAGTGCACCCATGGCCTATTTTTATAGCCAAGATTTGAGGCATTATTCAACCAGTCTTTAGTGTGAACAAGGGGCTCTTTAGGTCACCCTTAGGTCTTTGACCAGCCCCCCACTCAGATTCAGCTAGGATTTGGGTGTCAAAATGACTTGGGATATGAAGCAGAAGTGGATGGAAGGCCAACCAAAATCATAAATGCATCGTTCTTATATGTGTGTGGCTTTTTGCGTCCACAGTGGCGCATCGAGTGCATATGCATTTTTACGAAGTTATTTGACTGTTGCACGTGCATGCGTTGCCTTTGTATCTTTAGCGCATGCTTATTTTTTAACTAGTTGTATAGTTTTTTTCCCTTTGGAAATGCATTTTCTGGGCCATGGATGAACTAATGGGTGTTTGAATATGTTGGATTCCTATAACCATTTGCAGACGAAATTCCAGTGATAACAATTTCTTTGATATGTTGATATTATGACTAATGCATTGATTGGATGTCTTGAGGCGATGATTGTTAGGTTATCCACTAGTGGGCCTAGAGGGTCAGTTTATTTGATGATGTTGTGGAAGCCCATAACCACGAAGAAGAATATTACAAAGTAACATCTTATGGGTTGGGAACAACTCAATCTACTACGTATGCCAATAATTTTTATTCCTTGTATTGGATTTGTTATGTCTAAGTCTTGAAGAATGGTTGGATCATTTCTCGTTGTGGTGTTGTGGGATTGGACTTCGATTCCTGGGGATATACTTGGAAGTGATGGAGGGAGTTTACCTTTCAACATGTTTGGTGTACGTGAGTACCAAACCAGATGAATGTTTGGGTAGATGAGGTCTCGAGCCTTGGGGATTTGGATAGACCAGTGGTATATAAGTCTGGTTCTGAAAGTTGGGAAGGAAAAATAGATATTACCCGTGATTCCCTGGTGTTGTGATGTGTACTTTCAATTATTTTTGTAGTCACTTGGTGTCTTTTATACTAGTCCACCAAAGGGTGTTGTGGAAGGTACAGGAGCTAACAGAGGGTGTTGTGGAGGATATGGTGAGGTAATTAAAAACCTATAAGTAACATAATGAAAACTAAGTTCGAGATGAAGTTCCTTGAAGGAGGGGTGTATGTCATGCCCCATTTTATTATTAAATATATAAATAAATAATAAGAATAAAGAAATATAACAATTCTCCTAAAATGGTCATAATAATTACTTGTATGAATAAATATTAATAAAAAAGTATGTAATACTTATCCTAAAGAGGGTCACAATAAGTTCTTATTATGGATACTTGGGTAATTAAAGAAAATGGTAAAATAAGTAACAAAAATTATGAATAAATGCTAAAATATAATAAATAAGTAAATAAAGGATCCTAAGGATCCAGTTAGAAGAGAAGGACACTGCAACCTCGACCCAAGACCCTTCTATCTAGCAGAAGTAGATCAACAAGATTGTAGAAGAGCACCAATATATTCCTATTACACCTACGGGGGTGGTTCCACATGATAAATCCCTTCATGGTATTCATGTTTCATCTCCACCAACATAGTCCTACCACACTCCAACAAATCATGCAACGAGATTGATTAAACATATCCAACCCCTCCAACAATCATTTCATAACAGCGTTCCACAAGGTAAGAAAGATCGCTTCTTCAGCAAGGAGAGCAGTTCACGAAGGTCCAGATTAAGCAAAAGCTTCTCCGAAGACTTCACGCGATGGATACAATTTCCTCCTAAGGGGAGAGGATTGATCCAGGAGGAAATCAATGGCCACCCACCTATTCCACTGGCTCAAAACAAAGGTTTCCACCTTGGCAATTTTTCTACGATTTTTCAGGTCCTCAACTTTTGGGGTCGTTTTGAGGCCCTAAACGATGTTTTTTGGGCACAATAGTACCCAGTTGATAGTCTAAGGCATCATCTAGGATGAAAAAAATATGTAACCCTCAACTAGACCTTTCCAACTAGGTATAGAATTCCCCAAATGAAGATTGTATGAAAAAGTTATGCCCTTGGGAAGTTGATGTACCAACTACCCCCATCGGGGCCTGCAAACCTTTTGGCGTTTAATATTTCGGGGTTAGGATTTTGGATTTTATTTATGTTAAAAAGGCCTATAGATCCTAATTTTAAACATCATCATATTCTTGTGAATGAGGGTAGCCATCACATCTCTTCTCAGAGATAAGTTGTCACCATTCTAGTGAGTCATTCACTCTGTAATTTTACAGTTTCTTTACATTATCTCATTAATAAAATTGTGCATTATTGTATCTTTTTGTTTATTGAAATATTTTTGTGTATATCGAAATATCTCTGTATATTTCATTGTTATATATTTGCCTTCATTTCATTCTCAAAATAATCTGGATCAGTGGTATCACAGCAGGCTACTCCTTTTCGTTTCTTGTGCATGTCCCTCATGAGGTCAAGGTATAGAGAGTTGGGTCTCGAGCTAGTTTCCCTTGAGGATAATTTCTCTCTCTAGCCCAAGTGTCCTTCCATGGTGGAGTAGAAGAGGAATGAGGGATCAGAATATCCCATCAATTTGTTGCGGAATCCCTTGTGCAACAGAGGAATGAGATGTTGGATAACTTTTCCCAAATCCTTCAATGATTGTCGACAATAACATGTGTGTCTTCGTCAAGCATTTACTTTGGAGACGCTACCCAATTAAAGGTACAAGTTAATTTTGATATTCCCATATTTAAATTTCATATCGATGTAGATGCTTTGGAAAATGGTCAAACTTTTTAGAAGGTTATTTCTCTGTTCACAAGTTTTCCAACAGAGAAAAGAACACCTTTGTGCTCCTTAAGGCTCTTCCCCATGTCAAACATTGGTGGGAAACTTACTGGGAGAAAAATTCCATAGAGGAGTCTGGAATATTTGGGGCCAAGTCCACTTGGGATTTTTTTATGGATGCAGTCAAGGATCAATATTTCCATGTGGGAAACTATGATGACTAGTACATGAGATGGACCACCCTGCATCAAAAGCAGGACCAAACAGTGCCATAGTTCACAAATATATTCCATACCTTGCACACCAATATCGGTATCAAAGACTCTGAGAGACATATGGTTATAAAATACCATGTGGATCTACATAGATACATCTAAACTGAAATGGAATTTATCGATATTTCATCACTGGGATTCGCTTATCGATATGTTGTCAAAATCGAGTAGAAATTTAAGCAGCAAAACAAGTAGGAATTTGGGTCTGCAAATCTGCAACAACCAAATTATGGTAAAGTAATCCCTAACTCACAGAGAATTCAACCTTAAGACAACCAGTCTAAGCCACATGAAAAGAAGGGTAACGGGAAGATGAAGAAGGACACTGGGAAGTGGTGTGACTTCCACAAAATCCCTTGGCACAACATCGACGAATGTCACTTGAAACAGTCATTGGTGGCCAAGCTCAAATAAATAGATTCGAGACTTGAATCGAACTCCTATTCATACAATAATAAAAGGAGACAGATAATTGATGTAGAACCCACTGCTACTATCGTGACCAAAACAATCCAGCCAGAAGAAATAGAGGATCCTGAGGAGGGGGAGCGCCTTTTCCATTCACAGATGTGGGTGAAGGGGACCTCACTTCATTTTATTGGTTATAGAGGAAGACAAACGAACCTCATCTCAATAGATTTTTTCAAGCATTTGGATTTGCTGACAACACCACACCCACAACCATACAACATAGGATGGATTTTCCAGGGACAAGATCTTCATGTCATCCAACAGTGTCACCTGTCATACGGCATCAAGCCCTTCAAGGATGAGTTATTGTATGATGTTTCTCCTCTGGAATTCTGTGATGTTTTGTTAGGCTAGCCATATATGTGGAGGTGTCATGATGTGTATAAGTCTCAACCCCATAGCGTCATTTTTACTCAGGGGGGTCAACTCTACATGATACCAGAGGTAGTTCTGACTATTGTACCGATAAAACAGTGTCGCAAAGTCATCTCTCATACCACAAAGTTTAGCCTCTTCACAATCTGGTCAGAAAATATGGACATTGCAACCACTACAACCTCGGCCCAAGACCCTTCTATCCAACAGAAGAATATCAACAAGATTGTAGAAGAGCACTAATATATTCTTACTGCACCTACATGGGTGCCTCCACATGATAAATCCATTCATGTTCTTCATGTTTCATATCCAACAAAATATTCCTCCCACACTCTAGTAAATCATGCAGCCAGATTGGTTAAACTGATCCAACCCCTCCAACAACCGGTTCATCATAACCTTCCACAAGTTAAGCAGGACCGCTTCTTTAGCAAGGCGAGAAGTTCACAAAGGTTCAGATTCAGCAAAAGATTCCTTGGGGACTTCATGAAATGGATAGAATTTCATCCTAATGGGGGAGGATTGATTCAATTGGAAATCAGTGGCCATCCACCTATTCCACTGTCTCGAAACATGGCTTTCCACCTTGGCATTTTTTCTATAGTTTTTTGGGTCCTCAACTTCTAGGGTTGTTTTGAGGCCCTAAATGATGTTTCTTAGGCATGATAGCACCCAATCAATAGCCAAATATATCATCTATGATAAACGGAATATGTACTCCTTGGATATACCTTTCCAACGAGATATAAGACACCCCAAATGGAGATCATATGAAAACGTTACTCCCTTGGGAAGTTGATGTACCCACTACCCCCATCGGGGCCCACAATCCTTTTGGTGCTTCATCGTCTGGGGGGTTTTTGATTTTATTTATGTTAAAAAGGCCTCTAGAACCTCATTGTAAACATCATCATATTCTTTCAAATGAGGGTATCCATCACATCTCTTCTCATAGATAAGCTTCCACCATTCTAGCGAGTCATTCACTCTGTAATTTTATAGCTTATGTACATTCTCTCATTAATTAAAATTATGCATTATTGTATCTCTATGTTTATTGAAATATTTTTGTGTATGTCGAAATATCTCTATATATTTTATTGTTATATCTCTGCCTTCATTTCATTCTCAAAATAATCTGGATCAGTGGTATCAGAGCAGGATAATCCTTTTTGTTTCTTGTGCATGTCCCCAATGAGGTTAGGGTATAGAGAGTTGGGTATCGAACTAGTTTTCATTGAGGATAACCACTCTCACTAGTCCAAGCGTCCTCCCATGGCATAAGTGAAGAGGAATGAGGGAGCAGAATATCCCATTAAGTTTTTTCTCGGAGAATCCCTTGCGCAACGAAGGAACGAGATGTTGGAGAATTTTTCCCAAATCCTTCAACGATTATCGACAATAACAGACGTGTTTTCGTCAAGTAGACACTTTGGAGATTCTAACCCATTCAAGGTACAAGCTAATTATGATATTCTCATATTTCAAGATCATATCGATGCAGATGCTTTGGAAAAATGGTTAACTTTGTTAGAAGGTTTTTTCTATGTTCACAATTTTTCCGATAGAGAAAAGATCACCTTTGCACTCCTTAAGCCTCTTCCCCATGTCAAACATTGGTGGGAAACTTACTGAGAGAAAAATTCTACAAAGGAATCTGTAATATTTGGGTTCGAGCCCACTTGGGAATTTTTTATGGATGTGGTCAAGGAGCAATATTACCTTGTGGGAAACTATGATGACCAGTACATGAGATGGACCACGCTGCAACAAAAGTGGGACCAAACATAATGGGAGTTAAAAAATACCTTCCATACCTTGGGCACCAAGCTAGGTATCAAATATTGAGCGACATATGGTTCTAAAATACCACGGGGATCTACACAGATAAATCCAAACCGAAATGGAATTTCTGGACATTTCGTCACTGGGAGTCACTTATAGATATGTTGTCAAAATCGAGCAGAAATTTAAGCAGCAAAACAAGCAAGAATTTGGGTCTGGAAATCTGCAACAACGAAAGTATGCTAAAGGAATCCCTAAATCACAAAGCATTCAACCTCAAGACAACCAGTCCAAGACATAGGAAAAGAAGGGTAACGGGAAGACGAAGGAGGACACTCGAAAGTGGTGTGACTTCCACAAAATCCCTTGGAACAACACAATTGAATGTCGCTCGAAACAATCATCAGTAGTCGAGCTCAAAGAAATAGAGTCAAGCCCCGACTTGGACTCTAATTTAGAAAATAATAAAAGGAGACAGATAATTGATGCAAAGCCCATTGCTATTGTCTCGACAACAACAATCCAACCAGAAGAAATAGAGGATCTTGAGGAGGGGGAGTGCCTTTTCCATTCACAGATGTGGGTGAAGGGGACCTCGCTGCATTTTAGTGTTGATAGAAGAATCCAAAAGAACCTCATCTTAGCTTAGAACGTCAAGAAGTTGGATTTTTCTACAACACCACACCTGCATCCATACAACATCGGATGGCTTCAGCAAGGACGAGATCTTTGTTTCATCCAGTGGTGTCGCCTATCATATGACATCAAGCCCTTCAAGGATGAGGTATTGTATGATGTTACCCCACTGTAAGTATGTTCTTTTATGCCATCCATATATGTGGAGGCGTCATTTTTTCTATGAGTCTCAACCCCGTAGCATCATTTTTACTCTGGGGGGTCAACCCTATAGGATATTATAGGTAGTTTTGACTATTGTACCGACAAAATAGTATCACAAAGTCATCTCTCATACCGCAAAGTTTATCCTCTTCACAATCTATTCAAAATAGAAGGAAACTACAACCACTGTATCCTCTTCCCAAGACCCTTCTATCCAGCAGAAGGAGATCAAAAAGATTGTAGAAGAGCACCAAGATATTCCTACTGCACCTATGGGGGTGCATCTACATGTTAAATTCCTTCATGTTCTTCATGTTGTATCTCCACCAAAAAAATCCTCCCACACTCTAGTAGATCATGCAACTAGATTGGTTAAATAGATCCAATCCCTCCAACAACCGGTTCATAACATCCTTCTACAAGCTAAGCATGATCATTTCTTCAGCAAGGCGAGTAGTTCACCAAGGTTCAGATTCAGTAAAATATTCCCTAAGGACTACACACAATGGAGACCATTACTTCTTAAGGTGGGTGGATTGATCCAAGAATAAATTGGTGTCCACCCACCTATTCCATTGGCTCAAAACATGGGTTTCCACCTTGGTAGTTTTTCTACGGTTTTTTGGGTCATGAACTTCTAGGGACGTTTTGAGGCCCTAAATGACATTTTTGGGGCACAACAACGTTAATAACATATCTAAAGGCATCATATCTTTTGAATGTACTATGTACTCCTCGAATATACCTTTCCGACGAGGTATAGAACACCCCAAACGGATATCATATGCAAAAGTTACGCCCTTGAGAAGTTGATGCACCAACTACCCCCATTGGGGCCCACAAACCTTTTGGAATTTCATCTTCCGGGGTTAGGTTTTTGGATTTTATTTATGTTAAAAATTCCTCTAGAGCCTCATTGTAAACATCATCATCTTCTTTTGAATGAAGGTATCCATCACATCTCTTCTCAGAGATAAGTTGTCACCATTCTAGCGACTCATTCACTCTGTAATTTTACAGTGTATGTACATTCTCTCATTAATAAAAATTGTGCATTGTTGTATCTCTATGTTTATTGAAATATTTTTGTGTATCTCGCAATCTCTTTGTATATTTCATTTTTATTTCTTCGTCTTCATTTCGTTCTCAAAATATTCCATATCATATAAGAAACTATTGAGGGCATGGATGAAGAGACAACTTAGGTGCAAGATTATGATAACAAATTTGCAAGATTCCCTATTTCCCTGATCCTTTGATTAGAATCCCCTTGATCTGGAACTTGTTTTCAAACACTCCTTCCTCTCTCTTATATGACCATAGGGTGTGTTGCTATCCCTTTTGGGTCATCCAAGGAAGGGCCATCTTGTTGATTTGATGCTTGAATGACTAGTGGAGGAACCTAGGTAGTTGGCTTGGAGGCAGTGTCAGTGGTTGGAGTCAGGTTATAAATACCCAGTTATATTTCTTTCAATAAAAGAGTTCTCTTTCCCTCCATATTTTTTAATATTGTTCAGTTTTCTTATGTATGTCAATTTTCTTTGCATATTTGAATTCATATATATTACATGTATAACTTGATCCTATAACTACCTTGTTCTAGCATATACTTTATCTCTTTTTTCATATTAGTACGGGAAGATATTAGGAATGGATCAAGGGTCGATAACGAGGAACAACATCAACCAATAGGATATAATGTGTGACCTCTCTTCTCTCTTCTAAAGTAGTTATTCCTTTGCAAGTTTTTATGTGTGAGGGTAGGTTCTCTCTTTTATATATGGTCAAGCTCTGTTGTAACATGACCCAAGGTCACAGGGGAAAATCACATAAAAAAGTCGTAAATATGCCATGCCCCAATTCCTATTTAAGTTGTGATATCATTTGAGTGAGCCTATCTTCTTTCTAGCTATGTAATTGGATGACCTTCTCACCAAGGTGTATAAGTTGTTCTATGTTCTTGTCCCAATCTTCCATGACCATTGTGAAGGTGTCCTGGCGATATTCAAACTTATTTTTGAGAAATGGAAACAATTTGGTAGAGTTATCAATGTGTTTATCGATCTCTACCACTCTCTTGTTGAAAATTCGAACCTTCTCTTTCAAGTTCTCATTCTCCTCCAGAAGATGAGCATTGTTGGCCCTTAAGTATTCCAACTTGTCTCTACTTTCTTTACCCATCTTGAGGTCTAAAATGTTCTTGTTCAAAGATCTGGCAGCTATCAAAATCAAGGATGCAACTGCTCTTATACCATTTGATCAATAAATGAGGGACTTATAGCCTACTCGCTTCACCAACATGGATTATTTGCATAATTTAATTTATGTTCCCTATCTCAGTCTTATATAAAGAGCTTTGTCTGCACAAAATCCACTAGGCCTTTGTTCCTATTTTTTGAACAAATATCTCTCTTCTCTCCCTTGTTGCAAATTCTTCTGTGTGTAACCAATCAAAATAACCATCTATAATCCCCTTTGTTCTCATACTTGTCTACACACAAGAAACTAGATGATAATGCAGTGGAAAATATTTGTTCTCAATGATCCAACCAATCTCGAGTCTTTACTCTAAATAGATTGTTTTCCAGTGGCATGTAACTTGGCTCATAAATCAGTTATCAGGACCATGTTCGCCAAGGTATATGAATCAACCAAGAGACAACCCAATAGACTAGAGTGGAATTCTAGTCGACTAGAAAGTGATGTCGGTTGAATAAAGAAGGGGGAAACATCCCAGTCAAATGAATCAACCAACGGGGAAGCAAACTACTCAATGGATGAGCTAGGTTGATCAGCAGTGGAGATAAAGTCTCAGACGATGAATTGGGTAACCAATGGTGAAGATAAATGTCTAAAGGGTGAATTGGGCAACCAACAATTAAGGAAAATGCCCCAACAACATCTAAAAATTCCTGGGAAAGTAGGAATCCACCCAACAATATCTTAGTGTTTCCAAGCAAGTAGGATTTTTCCCAACAACTTCTAAATAGTCTAGGAAACTAGGAATTCATCCAGCAGTTTCTAAATATTTCAAGGAACTTGTGGCTCAACCAAGAAAAATGAATCCGACCAGGCTTAGTAAATTCGATCAACAATGAAAATAATTCAACCCATGGAAATTCGAATCGACCAGGGAATGATTCAACTAGGTAAGGAATCTACCAACAAAGGAATTAAGTCGATCGAGTAAATGAAATTCAACCAATACTGTAATGTAATTCGAACAAAAAAAAAAAAAAAGTCGACCATGGAGGTAAACAATCGACTCAACAAAAGAAATTTGACTAGGAAGAAGTCGAATCAACCGAAGGAAATTCTAATCGATGAGAAGTGAATTTCAATCTGGATAGTTCATACAGTGTGTGGGGAGGATGTACAACCCTCTAAATTGACCCAAGGAATGAGGAATTGTTCCAAGAAAAAAAACATTACAATTGGGTGAAGAATAAATCCACCCAAAAGTAAGATGTACAACATATGAGAATGCTCAAATGCCCCAACAATGTTTTGACTTAGCAATTAATTCAAATACCATAGCACTAAATACTTTGACCCAATGGTATTCAAATCATCTGGAGGAAGTTCATTCGACTAGTAAGTGAAGGAATCGACTAGCAATGAATATTAATCAACCAACAATGTATTCAATTACCCAAGGAGAGAGGATAGTCTTGGTAGATAAAGCGCTATAGAAATTAATTTAGATGCCCAAGGGAGTGTGAGCTTGTCTTGTCAAGTAAAATTTCATTGGTAGTTGAAAATTTCCCAGGCAATTGGAAAATACCAAAGTAGTTGAGAATTCAACTTGGCAATTAAAAAATTGACTTAGACAAAACCAACGGTATGAATGGAGAAAGGATTTTTTCGTTTCAAGGGACTAGAAATAGAAACAAATCCTAACAATTAAAAATTATCCACCCTTGACTTTATATGAGCTACGGATGGACAACGATCATTCTGGAGATCTTTAAATTCATTAAATTCCAGTGGGAGAACAAAATTATGAATGGAACTAACAGTGTTCTTGCATGGAATTATTCATTAAAACAATGGAAGCATTTACCAACAATGAGTAAGAAACAATCTCGCATGAAAAATTGAACACCACAAATACAAAGAAATATCAACCCAATACAAGACATAACCAACACAATATTTACGTTGGAACCCATATGGGAAAACCAACTTCGAATGGGGCTCAGTATTTCATCTCAACAATCTCGGGTACAATGCATTCATGGACTCCTATGCCACATTCTCTCTTGGCCCAAAATACCCTTTGAGAATTAAATTCATGAGAGAAATAGGGACAACTATGGGGTGAGGAAAGGCCAACAACCATGGCTCTTCACTTCCCATTCCTCATCTTTCTCCTCTATTCAATTTTAAATTATATTGAATTCCCTATTTTTCTCTCACATTCTCATTTTTGTCTTATTTGAATTTCACATTAACATTTCTTACATAGTTTATTGACTTTCACCAATTGTCAATTTAATATTGCAAGTATTGATTCTTGCTCCCATTCATCGGTCTAAATCCATTTCAAATCATTTTGTATAAGTGGTTCGATTTACATATGAATCTTCCAAAACAAATTCTAAAAGGGCTTAGTATCCAGCTTCAAAGGTATCACATGCTAGATAATATTTGTGGCATAAACCTTCTAGTATTGATATGTCCAAGCAAATACATATCTATATCACTTGAACAACTTGATATAAGCTCAAATTTCAACCTCGATGCAATAAGAGACTAGATTCGTAGTCTTACAATTTTCTTGAGTCTCAATATTAACAACCTCATATTACACAGAGGAACTATTCATTTTGGCATTTGCATCTTTCTTGAATCGATGTTGGAAATTGAATAAATTCTCAAGAATTACTACCGTTTTAGCATCTTATATATCTTTAAGTTAATCATCCCATCTTTGTATTCATCCAAATATTTTTCATGATCTTCATCGTCAATGTTTCATCCTTAAACATCCACTCATTGGTTAGAAACTCAATAATCTAATGAACTTCATTGAACATCTTGTAGGTTGTAACATTATCCAATATTGAAGGTCTAAAAATGAGTTCAATAGAGAATTTATCAGTTAAAAAATATTCTAACGAGGTTAAATGAGAAGTGGCATTGGCTATTGCATTGGCACTTGCATTCTCTCTGCAAGAAATGGAATTAACATGAAATATTTAAACTTAGATATCAAATTCCATACCTCTTCTTGATAACCTTTCAACTGAGGGGAATTAAAATGAATAGAGTTCCTAACCTACCTCATGATATTTATGTATCCCTAAATGCCTTCAAGCATTTAACACTTAGATCAAGGTTCTTCTTGATTCTTGATACCAAGGTCTCATACTTGATGGTATTATTGGTTCATTTGAATTCAATCATATAGGAAACTAAGGTGTGATTAGTCCTTGGATTAAAAAGCAAACAATTGATGCTTGTCCCTTCCTACGAGTTGGAACCATCAAAATATAAATGTCAAATTTTATCTCCTACAACTATGTTAGTACTACCTACATTATCTATTTATGTTATAATATAGTGAGAAACATTGGTTTGAGTTGTATGAAGGAGATCAAATTGTTTATTACATGAGGAGGGTGAAGCAAGAAAATAGTTTCCAAAACCACCTTACAAAAATATGATAGGTTTATTCATTCCCTTGAATTGTGTGACCATATAATTCATGTTCCTTTCTCGATTGATTATGATTTTATTTTGCATTCCCTTCCATGATACCCACAAATGAAACCAGTCAGTTGTGAAATATCCCTATAAATTCTACAATCAATTTTTGTTCAACAAAAAGTTGTAAGCTTCAAGAATAAATACAACAATAATGTCTATAACCCAGTAAATGTGTGGATTTGAAGCAAATTTAATTATTATGTCCTTCAAGTCACCCATTAGTTTTACCTTTAATTCATTGAGTTGAATGATATGCATGGAAGACTTAACAGAGTTCGCATTCATCCTTTTAAATACAAAGTATGGCATGAGATTAGATGATTCCATTGACTCAACCAAGTAAATGTGCACATTATGGTTAAAAATATCAAAGGAAAAAAGAGAATATGGGGTTTGTGATTTTGACTTCTTTCCAATTGTAGCATTTATTATAGTTTTCTTCTTCATAATAGCAGGATTATTCAATGTATTTAGTAGTAATTTCCACTACTAATTGATACTTAATAAATTGTGCAAGGAGATATTTGCTTTTATCTTTTTCATGTCATCAACAATGTTCTACTCCATTTCTAAAGTCAACGAAGTGCTAGTTGAAGGTGTTGAAGGAGCATCAGTAGTTGTTTTTGTCATTGTGGGAGAAAAAGGTGGATTAATAGATGCAACATTTTGCTTACTTCTAAGGGGATAATATTTCTTTCCAATCTACATGGTATGAATCTTTCTATGACTTATTATTCTTATGCATCCTTCATATTGTCTTTGAAATTAGGAAGTATATACCATAGCACCATTTTTTATTCACTTTCTTCTTCAGCTTCTTCCTTTGCAAACTCTTAATTTGCAACATATTTTTTTGTACCTTCATTGAATATGTGATCAATAGAATTTATGAATTCTATACAATGCTTCTTTGAATGGTCTATCTCATGGATGTGGCAGAAATTATGCATAGCTACATCATCTCTTTTCACCAGGTTGTTCATTATGAATGTATTTGGTGACTTAGATATCAATATTTTCTTCTTATGAAAAGGATTGAAATTGTTTTTCCCTAAAGTTTCTTGTCATGCTTTCTTCTTCAAAAAGACAATGTCATTTGTCATTTTTTTTATCACTTGCTACAAATTTTATATGTCCATACTTGAATATTTGTCCTTCTATTTGGTATTTGGATATGTCAATAATAAGGACTTCTTCATATTTGCAAGAGCACTCTTCTCTCCCTTCCCTTTAAACTCAACATTTATTTCTCCACTTTGCAAGATTCTTCAAAATAAATTGTGATTGTATCATTTCTTTCTCTCTTGACAAACATGGCAATAAACAATGGGATAACAATGGAATATAACTCTGACAATATATCTTCAGTTGGATTTGAAGCTATAAGAATTTTATTCAACAAAATGGTGAATCTATAATCAAATTCCTTTATCCTTTCCTTTGGCTCCATATTCATTGTTGACAATTATCGGAATAAAGCAGCAAAAATTGTTTCATCTCCAAGCTTAGTTGTAAACATAGTTTTGAAATATATCCCAACTTGTGATAGATCCAACAACTAGGTTATAATACCAAGTACATGGTTTATTCTTGAATGTTTTCATGCCACATATTCATGCCTCGCATTAAATAATCAAAC
>SNQJ01S0125634.1:14685-25185 GCA_010110895.2 Picea sitchensis | reverse complement strand
TATACTTTTACTCTTCCCTTAATATGAGTTAAAAAAAAAAACCCTACTCTAAACATAAATAGATTCTAAATATAAACAAATATAAATAAATTGATAAAATATTCTAATAATGGTTTATATCCTATAAAGTATATACTTTCATTATCATGTGCTAAAATTTAGCTTGTAAATATAAAAGTACAATAAGTGTATAAGTATAGTTCGGAAGAAATTGAGTCCAAAACTCTTTAAAAAATCGTTTTCAAAAGAACAAGAATTTGATTCTCCGCCTTTTTCATCAAAAGCTGCGGCGCGTTCATAGTCTCTCATCGCATTCTCTATTCCTCTGGCAGCATCATATCTCCTAAGGTATTCAACCTTGGTCTAAGCTCCTTCTGAGCTCAATCATAATATTATAAAACACCATCCTTAGCTGTGCTAGAGATAGGTTGGGAAGTTGCTCATCCTCAAATCAAAAGGCTTTCTCTTATATTTATCCCTCATTTTTCATCATAAATAAGCTAGTTGAGTCAAGGGATGGGAGGACATTTTTGGCCATGTCTTGGCCATCTTGAGGGTAGAACAACATGCTCATCTCCAAGGGCTGGTTAGCGAGCTCTTCAGGGATTTATTAAGGGATTTATTAATAATAAACTTCCAAATAAGGGGGAGAGGCCTATGCCCTAAAAATCTGAAGAAGATCTTTCTGGATTTTGATATTCACCCCAAATATGAATAGGCTTTGGAACTTAATAAGAACTTGGAAATGTTTTTGCAGTGGGAACCTAATTTAATCATATTTTCAATTTCAATTTTGTTTTTTTTTAAATATCTAAATACTAAATGCAAAATTGAAATAAAGATAAATAGATTCTAAAAACTCTTCCCCATTTTACATTTAAAATAATTTGGATTATATTAATTGTAAATTTGTAAAACTTTCTAATACATATAAGTAATCACATTTTCAATTTCAATCTTGTTGTTTTTTTAAGTATCTAAATGCAGAATTGCAGAATCCAACATTATCATTTAAATTACTATGCAGCCTGTACATGATTTGTGATATTAAATTGACGTTAACTTTTCTCATATTTGTAAAAAACAAAATGGCAAAGTGTAGATGCTACCTCAAAGGGAAGGTGGAAGAGTGTAGGTGCTACATGGAAGGAAAGGTGAGAGAGGAATTTCCATCGACGTTTATGATATTTACAGGTTGTTGAACTCAAGTTACACATTGTGTTTTTGAAAGTGTTGGTATGTTTTTTACCAATTATATGATGCAAGCATGGATTTTTACCAATAATTTGAATATATATTCACAAGAAATATGAATGTTGATAAAAACTGATGACAGTAAGACCTACTTTGTATGTTTGGTCAATAATTGATCTCAAAACATTTAGTAATGTTAGTCGTAATGTTAGTCTTCTAGGTCACAATCACCACACTTAAAAGTTACTTGAAAGTTAAAAAAAATTGATTCATATAGAATTTGGCATAGTTTATATGATGTTGAACTTTACTTATTTTTTGGTAAGAGAAGAGTGTTTCCATACATTTTGTAAAAATAGTGTGTTTTAACTATGATTATAAAGAGGCTGGGCCATTTTTTAATCTAAGTTAGCTTACTTTTCAATGCATTTTATTTTAGAATATTCACTTTAATCTAACTATAAAGTGTGCTTTGATAAAGTATAATAACTATTACACTTTAAAATATTCACTAGTGCATTAGAAAATAATCAAAATACTAGCAAAAACCAATGTTGCCTTAAAAAAAAGCAAAATATTTAAAGATAGATAAAAAAATTGTCTCAACCACTAATAGAGTATTCAAAGTTTACTAAGAGAGAGTACTTCAAAGTTTACAGATGTTTATTAGAAAACAATCAAAATACTTTAAAAAAAAAGATTGTTCCATTAAGAAATAAAAAGTAGAGTATTTAAAAACAAATGGAAAAATGTGTTAAACACCTAAAAAGTACTCAAAGTTTACATGCGTTTAATTCAAAAATAAATAGCAAAGTATTAAAAAATGGGATAATGTATAATTATTAGAAAATAATCAAATACTGACACAAAATAAAAGCAAAGTATTTAAAGAGAGATATAAAAATGTGTCAAAACACTGACAGAGTATTCAAAGTTTATAGGTGTTAATTCAAAGCCATCATATGCTCAACCATAGATATAGACAGAAGGTCAACCATAGATTCTTATGGAAACTTTGTTACCTTGGAGACTTATACAATTATCTTTGCTATCTAAATAGATCATACCATCAAAGCAACTTTAGTCTACCATCAATTATCTTTGTTATCTATATAGATCACAACATAAGAGTATATGTTGTCTTTTCTATTTATATTTTTGAATAGCATATCATTGTATTGTTATAATGATGTTTTAATTGGGTTTTTGAGATCTTCTTATAAAACAATAAACAATAAATAGTTAGTTTAATTTTAGACAATTATAAAGTCAAATAGATATCATAGCTGATCAAGATTTCTTTTATGGCTGATTCATTCTTAACTATAACTATTCCTTTCATGATGTATTATGATTCTTTAGTGAGTAATCTTTTCTTAATGATTTCTCAAATGCTCTCTTCTATTTTTTTTAGACATCTTGGATGTTCATAATTTTTTTGATACAATAACTAACCAGGCATGCTTCAAAAGAGATTTATGTGCACCACTTAATAATTCAAAAAATCCATTGAGAGAGCAATGAAGAATATTAAAAATAAACAAGGTCAATGGGTAGCGATTACTGACCTTAAATGGCGTTGATGGGGTTCATGGCGACCTAGTTCATTGTAGAAGATATCTTAGATGAGACGATTTAGATTTCGATGAGTAATGGTTTCCACCATTCATTACCATATCCCCATTGTAACAATTGATCCTCCTCTGAGAACATAGGTTTAATCTCCTCTGTCTATATTCTGCTACAAAATAAAATTGGTAAACTGAAATATGCTAACACAAATAAAAAAAGATGAAAATAAATCAACCAGGAAAACCAATTACAACCAGTAAAATCAATCAAAAAAAGATGAGAAAAGGATCAATTAATAAAACCAACTACAACCAAAACTAAGGTAAATAAAATGGACTGTAAAAACCAACTAAGATGAAACAAACCAAATCAAAAAGGAAAAGAGGCAACCAAGAAACCAATTCAGATGAAATGAAACTACTACAAGGTTGGTTGTCTCACATGTTTCGGTCATAAACATTCTAATTCTAACGTTTGTTTTTCTTTTTATTATCAGATCCACTTCCATCTCCGTCAAAATATTGGCCGAAATATATGGTCGTGTGTCCTTCAAAATAATGGCCGGAATACAAATTCGGGAAGAATCCAAGGCTGTGTTAATTTTTTTTTTATTTGGTTGAAACTTGAAATCCATATAACGGCTAAAAGTACAAACACCATATAACGGCTTTGGCTAATCATTCTTCACGAAATTTTGAACAAAATCAAACCAAAAAATATTAAAAAAACTTCAAAAAACAAAACGTTTAAACTATGCTATGATAAATGGTTAACTAATTGCCAAATTCAAAAAGCTCCATGGACCCACCTACACTTTCAACTCCAAAAAAAACCATTTCCAACGGTACAATTGGAAAAGAGGAAACAACTAACTAATTGCCAAATTCAAAAAGCTCCCTGGACCCACCCTACACTTTCGGCTGCCCAAAAAAAACCCATTTCCAACGGTACAATTGGAAACAGGAAACTATTAACTAATTGCCAAATTCAAAAAACTCCCTGGACCCACCCTACACTTTCAACTGCCCAAAAAAAGCATTTCTAATGGTACAATTGGAAACAATGCCACATCATCAAATCTATAACACCGTGGTAATCCACAACAAGAGGCTGATAATTTTCACAATCTTCATTTCAGTGTTCAGAGATGAATGCAAGTTTGTCCGTGAAAGGGACGAAGATGTTGGGATACTGCGTTTTTTATTCAAATTTAAAACTTGCTTTCATTAATTGAACCATTAAAGAGAAGATATCTTGGAGCTTTATTGTTTTAATCAAAATATTTTAACACTCGGGCATTAAGAAGAATTTTTAGAAGAATATAGTAATACAACATGTAGATTTAAGTTTAGTTTTCTTTTCATATTTACCTTAGCCTTGAGCATTAAAAACCATAGTTTAAAAGATGAAATTTATTGGGCCAATAGTATATTTATAAACATTATTATTAATCAAATGTGGAAATAAATATAAATATAATTATTAAATTAAAAAAAAACTAACGTTTATATAATTGAGTTATAGTGTAGAAATTATGTTTTGCATTAATGATAATAAAATTGTTTTCTATATAAAAATTATAAATTTAATATTTTTTAAAATTGATTTTACAAATATTTGTTTTTTTAATAAATAATTATTTTATATATTAAAAATTATCTTTGATTTTTGAGATATTGATTGAAGTTTAAAAAATAATTAACTAGTTTGTCTTTTAATTTTCAACCATCAAATTGTGATGTACATTTCATATTCACTAATTATTAGGAACTTTAGCTTCAAATAACAAGATGCATTTATTTAAAATTAGGTATAGATATTAACTAGCACTTTATCTTGCAAAAAAATAGATTTAGATAATGCATATACTCAATATAACGAGTACATGTTATATGCAACAATAAAACCCTAAAACTATATCCACAATACACACTACATATAACAAAGCATAAATAGCATAAGCAAGGTTACTATTGTGGTTAGGGTCCTTGTCCATTATCAAGAAGTCATAGTGTAATGGCTTGTTTAAGTCAATGCTTACCTTTTTCCTCCAAACCACTTCTTAATCCATGAGATTGGTCACTACTTCCCCCAACAAATAAAAATTGGTTATTAAGCATATTATAGGCCCTTTATTTTATGCCACTTATTTGCAAAATATTCATTTAGAAGTCCAGTGTCATGGTCCGAGGCCCCATAAACCTTAATTTTTAACCCTGAAGGTTGCCTTGATCAAAGACACACATCCATGGTGTCCCAAATCTTAAATCCAATGAATATTTTGTATTTGGTCCAAAGATTACTTCCTAAGGGCTTGCATAATGATCTAAGGTCATGCACATTTTCCTTTAGCCATAGAAATAACATTTATGACCTGAACCCCTTATTTTTTTTTACTTTGAAGTATGTCTTTTCTTTGATTAGGCTCTTCCTCAGTTCTCTGAACTGTGGAATACATACAATATTGCATCATGAGCTAAATATTTCTTGTACAAGGTTTGTCTCATGGTATAGTGCCTAATGAATTGCCCAAAATCCCTAGAAGTTGTGTTTTAGGCCTAAGCATGTAGTTTTGAGCCCTTAAAGATGTCTTAGGATATACTTTCATCCTTGTTGTGCCACCTTCATACTGAAGGACATATAACAGTCATGGGGAAAGTGTCTCTTTGATCGAGGCCATATGTAAGGCATCACAACATTATTTGTGTGAGGAGACCATTCCTTAGTGCACCGAACCTAAGAATTAGGCCCTTGTCCCACTCCTTTGTGAAAGATTCCATCCATAGGTATTGTCTCATACTCTGGGTTGCCTTCATGGATAATTTACTTTAGAGGTGGATACTTGAAGGAGCAATCCCCTAAATTTTAGCCTTAAAGCATGACATGGAAGTATATACTCTTCCCTAGTGTGCCAAACCATACATTTATAGTATTGTTCCACTCTTGAGCTATTTATTCCATCTAGAGGGATTATATATGGCCCTAGTCCAACCTCTTGGTCGATGTCCCTTAAAGGTAGGTAATTCAAGGTGAAAGCACCTCCATTTTAGCTTGAAAGTATTCTGGTAGAGCTTATTCTTACATTGAGCACTAGACCCTAGAATTAGGCCCTTATCCCACTCTTCACCAATGGTTTTATCCATAGGGCTTGTCTCATGTTTGAGGCAACGTTCATCCCTAATTTCCCTTAGTGGTGGGTGCTTCAAGGTGAAATGCCTTGCATTCTAGATATTCATTGTTTAAGGATACCCTTCCCATCTATGCCAAACTATGAAATTAGGCCCTTGACCCACTCTAATGCCAAAGAATATAACTAGAGGATACGTCTCATAATTTAGGGATCCCTTTATGGCCTATGTGCCTTGGAGTTATATCCTTAAAAGAACAAGACCTTGTCTCACATCCTATAAGCATTTCTTATGCAAGGAAAGCCTTCCTCGATGTGTTAAACCTCAAATCAGGCCCTTTATCTGAATCCTTGAACAAAGACTCCATCTAGAGGGTGTATGTCATGATTCAAGGTTACCTTCATGGGTAATTATTTGTAGAAGTGGGTTCTTATAATGTAATCAACATTTTCATCAATTACCCATTGGGATAGTGATTCGCAGTGGGGATTCCAATAACATCCATAAACTTGTACACTAAATTAATGTAAAAATGAATTAAATAATATATACTTCAAGTATATTATATAATTCATAAATATTTCATGTACACTATTCAAATATTAAACTCATTTTAAGAAATAAAGGTTATATGTGTAAAATGGAGACAATCAAGTAGAGATATAAATGAATAAAATAATTCCTTAGAATATTATCCACCAAAACCATTTGTCGAAGAGTGATCCAGCTCCTAGTTGTATCCATTTGCAATAAATGTCACCCATAAGTTGGGTTATGAGACTGCAATGGAAAAGTAAAACCATTAAGATTTATCTCTCATTCAATCCAAGCCACAATACACCCAACTCAATCAATCCCATACTACAATGTACTCTAGATACCTCACCAATCTTTAATCAACCATAGAACCCCTCCTCTCAATTGACAACAAAACAAACTCAAGTGTTTCCCTTCTCTTCTACATCGTTCAATGGGAATTTTACCCATTAAGTTCTTTGGTGTAGGAAAGGAATGTCAAGTTGTTGATTTGCCTTTGGGATACTAATCTAATATGGTGTTTATGACACATATATAATCAACAATCAATATATGCAATGTATAAAAAGGTTCTATTTATCTCCATTCACTCTTCTCACTCTACAAACATGGATTCGACTCTAGGATCAATGATTTTACATCTTCTACATGCCACCCAAACATTTTACCTACTGTATACCCACACATCCTCTCAAACCCATGAATTCTTGGCATGGGCTGCAATCATGGGAATCCTTTTTAGACTTGGTATCTTACACCATTTTCATTTGATAATAGCTCAGAAAAATGTAATAGGAAGATTCAAGAGGACCATTTCTACTTTTGGTTACATAAGGCATACATACCCTCCCATGAATGTAATCAATTTTCCTTCGGACATACATATGGTCAAAGTGGTTAGTGATATTTTTAATAAAAAACAGTAAAAATGATGGTGGATTATCCAAAGGACATGTGGAAAGGAACATTTTACCCATGGATTCCTTTTCCTCTTCCTCTCTTGTGGGGTCATAGTCCCCTTGTGCTCATTACTAACCATTTTCATGTTTTTTGTAATATACCTTATGTTTCCTCTTTTTCTTCATAACATTTAAACATAAACTAAAGTGCACGATGAAAATATATCTACACTATCATACCTTACAAACAAAAACATAACTTGATAAGTAATCTCACAACATGGTCTCATAACCATTCATTATTTGGGCCTTTGTCTTTGTATCCAAGATAAAAATATTACAAGGTATGTATATATGTACGTTGTGATGTCATTACAATTCAACCCACCTATATTGACACATGTAATTGTAGCCATATAATTATGACATTACATAATCTGATCTAATCTAATGTTTAAAACTAGGGTATTGCATCCCCCTTCCCCTTGGAGTAGCACTAGTCTTGGTGCAATCCTTGTAGCCCAACAAGGTTCCAACATTCAGACCATGTTATCTCATTTTCTGTCAACAAATATGTAGCTTTAGTTCTATCTAATCATGATCTAATGTAATTAAGAAGAAGGATGTTTTCGTAGAGACAATATTGAAGGCTCTCATAAATACATATCTATACATGCAATGTTACCCCATCATCAATGATTTGTATTAGTTGGATAAAATGAAAGTAAGTCTAACTTACTTACTTGTTGGTTTATCCACCAATTGTAGTGTATTAAATCATCTTTCTTCGTACCATAATTCCTTTGATTTCATTTGAGATCCTTCTAACACCTTAGCCTTTTAGTATATACCTATGCCAATCACAAAAGGAATGCATCCATATCATAGTCATTTCTATGCAGCTTGTTGGTTTATCCACCAATTGTAGTGTATTCAATTGTCTTTCTTCGTATCGTAATTCCTTTGATGTAATTTGAGATCCTTCTAACACACTATCCTTTTAGTATATACCTATGCCAATAACAAAAGGAATGCATACATATCATAGCCATTTCTATGCAACTTGTTGGTTTATCCACCAATTGTAGTGTATTCAATCGTCTTTATTTGTAAAATGATTCCTTTGATGTGATTTGAGATCCTTCTAACACATTATCCTTTTATTATATACCTATTCCAATCATAAAAGGAATGCATACATATCATATCCATTTATATGCAATCTATATTTCTTCTACATGATTTTTTCAATCCAAAATAAAAGAATATACATTCAACGTACACAATATATTACCAAATATCAACACAATAATTATATTTATTAATATATGATTCCCTTTACATATCTTTAATTGGTGAGGCTATGCATATTAAATTTCCTTGAAATGACCAAAATATCTAGCCCTATTATCTAAGCCAGCATCTAACATGAGCCACAATCATACGTGTTCATCTAGGTAATTATATGTATTAATATATGATTTCCTTTACATATCTTGCATTGGTGAGGCTATGAATATTGAATTTCCTTGAAATGACCAAAATATCTAGCCCTATTATCTAAGCCAACATCTAGCATGAGACACAATCATACATGTTCATCTAGGCTATCCCTTCTTTATAAGAAATCGCAACACAAGCTTATAGATTTATCTTCTCTACAAACTTAGTCCTTAGGGAAATCCAACCCATCATGTGTAATGGTTCATTTAACATATTTCATGCCATTATCCTCTTATATCCTTCAGATTCATCCCACCAAGGTGTCCCATAAGAAAACTCAAGAAAATAATTAATTCAACATGATCAAGGAATAACACAAGGTGTTGTGGGGAGATTGGTATGAGGTAACTTCTTTTGTAAAATGGTGAGAGCCTTGTAATAAAAACAAAAGAAAGATTTCTTTGGAAAATACCTATGAAAATGTCTCTAATGAAATGTATGGTAGAAAATAAGGGGGGAGGAGAATACCTCACACTTTAATTTATTTATATACCTATATCTTGTGATTCTGCAACCAATTAAGAGTATATCTTGTGATTCTGCAACCAATTAAGAGTTGGGAGGATTGATATCTCTAGAGTACTCCAAGAAATTGCACATAAAAAATAACACATACATTGACAAGTCATGAAAACCAAAGGAAAACTTACAAAACACAACACATATATAAATTGACTCTATTACCATGCATAAACTAGAAAAAATGGAGCAAATGGACACACAATAAATTCAATATGACGATGGGTAAGAAATAGATTCTATTAAATGAATGAGGAAATGATTTACAAATGGGAAATCAATGGCTCCTCCAACATCCTCTTCATTGGGTTCATCCTTATAATCCCCTTTTGCTCTCTCTCTCTCTAAATTGAAGTGATCATGGTTCTTTTAGATCCTCCCAAGAAAGTGGAGTAGAGGAAGTAGTGGATATTTCTACAAATGAGAAGTGAAACAATTCCTTCAAACAAAGATATATGATTTCACATGGAAAACAAAACCTTGTTTTCAAACCAAGATAATAACTCATTCTGAATGCTTGTGTTTATATATTTTTAATTCTTGAATATTCTTGGAGAAGCATCCCAGGGGTGTCCCATTCATATTATGATGTTCCCTTTTGAAATCAACCTGATAGTGACCCTTAGTAGTTTTAGTTTGTGACTAATATGTTGGACAACTGAGAGGGGGGGGGGTGAATCAGTTGTTACCGTGCTTAAACAATTATGCTTGTTTTAAATTCTTTACAAGGCACTCAATGATAATCACAATAATGCAGGAAAATAAGCAATGTCACATTCAGCATCAACCACATATATGAGATACATAGAGACAAATATTTCCCAAGGAAACCCATAAAGGGTAAAAACCTCTTCTTCTTTATATGATAAGAATTATTTACATTCTTTACATTATCATACATATGAGCACCTACTCATTGTGAGGGTACAACCTCCGTTTTTGCAAGCTGCAACTTGCTGAGAGCACCAACTCTCTATTTTCTCTAGCACCCACTAGAAGGAAGCACCAACTCCCTAGTTTCTCTAGCACCAACTAGAAGGAAGCACCAGCTCCCTGGTTTCTCTAGTACCAACTAGACAGAAGCTACAAATCCCTGTGTTCAAGCACCCACTTGAACCTCTGAGGACACCAGTCCTCCCTAGCACCTC
>SNQJ01S0125633.1:21220-47659 GCA_010110895.2 Picea sitchensis | reverse complement strand
TCATTGCAATCAGAAAGCTCTCTCTATTTTGACATAGCGGTGAGAAAATATTGAAGTAGAGATGAGAGTTCAATCTTTTCGAAAAATTCTTCATACTATTTCAAACTCAGTTTTGACTTCTTTTGGCTGCTTTGTGTGGTTTTCTTATAATTTTTTAAGACTTATATGACATTTAAGGGAAACCTTTTACACGGATACCAGATATCCCTAAAAAATGTTTATGTGTGAAGGCCAATTTTGATACACTAGTCTGTTATGTTGTGTGCGATATGAATTAAGCAGGTATCCTCGAGACAACTTCGACCGCGTCTGGCATGCAGCTGTTGATAATTCAAATCTTGTAAGGGCTGTAAGTTCTGAACACCGCATTTCATCAAACAATACCGAAAACCTTCCTCCAACTGCGGTCATGCAAACGGCGTGGGCAACTTTGCAATCACTCTAGGGACAATCTATGAACGTGGACAACTTTGCAATCACTCTAGGGACAATCTATGGACAGAGATCGAAAGGCTACTTCTGTTATATTTTGCAGAGATCGAAAGGCTAAAAATATCTGAATCGAGATCATTTTACGTCACAACGCGATAGACGATCAGACATTATTAATTTGGTAGCAAATTACTCTGCCGTAGAGCGAATAATCCCATTGGCTGCTTCAGATTAAACGGCTGACTTACAATTTAACCTTGTGAAGGCTGCGAACTCCACCAGTCGTCCTATAATCAATGCTTATGAGCATTATTGCCTAATTGATACGAAACGAGGAACATATTGGCAAGATAGTAAGTGACCTTACTAAATTTTTCATACCGAAATGACTGATATTATAATTCGATGTCTAACCAAGTAGTTCTGAAACTGCAGTTGAAGCTATTGGGGCTATTAAAAGCAGGTTTGATATAAAATATTGGATTTCGGATCCTTGCTATGTGCGCCCGTGGGATGGAATTGGCTGCGATAATGGATCTTCAGCCATAAGAATTTCGGAAATGTAAGTTTAATTCTTTGATTTGCTTACAGTTCACCGCCAAATTTAAAAACCGAGTACTCTTCTATGTGAAACCATAAGAGCTTACGCTACTGATATTCTTTCGCTAGAAATTTGTCTGGAAGGAATCTGAGAGGATCAGTACCTGAAGATATTGGAAACTTGACTGCAATAGTTACAGTGTAAGCAAAATTTTACTCTTCTCTCTGTATAACCCTATCTCTATTCTAAAGTGAAAAGGTTGTCGAATAAAACGAGTTCACATGGCAATTATAAAATGCGTTGTAGTGAAATTAGTCATCTGCTTATGGTTGAAACGTTGGCGAACATTCCTAATATTATGTTAAAACTCTCCCTCTCACCCAGGATTATGAAAAATACAGTTTGAGGTGCGGCTTGCTATAGTTAGTATTTGAATACTATAATGATAGTGGCATTCATCCATCCCTGTTGCAATTAGCAGGTCACTTGACAATAATCATCTCATCGGAACCTTGCCAAATTTTTCCAGGCTAACCATGTTGGAGAGATTGTAAGTGCTTTCTTACAAATATAAACTCTCACTTTGTCGTCTATTATTCTTGAGACAGATTGATCGTCCTTTAACAAATATAACTGCAGCCCATTTCGTTCGCTTGTTGTGCAGACATCTACAAAACAATCACTTGAACGGAAGTGTTCCAGATTGGCTATCTAAACTGAAAAACCTTAAAGAGTTGTATGTTTCAGATCATTTTCAATTTTCAAAATTAGAAGCATTTTTTATGATTAATTACGCCGAAAGTAATACACCTATTGACAATGGGCACATTTAATGGGTTTTAGTTCTTAATACTTTTCTATGGATGAATTAAATGTGCTAGAATATTCTTAGTCGTCACAATAAAGGAATGGCTCTGATTTCATCCATTAACTCACAACTGTTTAAAATTTACTGTATTCACTAACTTATTGCCATCTACCTGATTAAAAATATAACTGACATTTTTTACTGTATTAATTGGATTTGATGGTTTTAACTAAATAGGAAGTTTAACTTAATGATAAGCAAAGCCTTTCAGATTCTGTGTGAGTTAGCTGCTGTGCTATTATAATATAAGTCATTTTTCCCATTATGACAGGTTTATAGAGAACAATAATTTCAGCGGTGTCATTCCTTCCCAACTTCTTGACAGGACTTCATTGAGACTCAAGTAATTCAATATCTTATTTTGTAATTTTCGTATTGACCAACAATTTCATTCTAATATGTTCAAGGTCTAGAATTTTCCTTACAATGTCAATACCTAAACGGTTAGAATTTTACTGCAAAAAGTTGATAAATTCAGTGATAATCTCTTTATTTGGTGGTTGCAGATACTCTGGCAACGACTACCTTTGTATACGTATGCATAAAGGGAAATGTATCAAAGAAATTCAAGAAACTGGAAATAATTCAAGAAAGGGCAAAGTGAGTGTTATCCTGGGAGTCACGATCAGCGCAGTTTTAATAATCGCTTTGGGGTTGGTGGTGGGTATTGCTGTATATCGGAAGAAATTAAGAGCGAAACAGCATCTCAATGAAGGTTAGCAAATAACTTGAATTTCAAGTATGATATTCCAATACAGAAAATCGTGGCAGTATACCCTACGAAATTAAGACTTGTTTAATAATACCTAGCAAATTTGTCTGGATTGCAGGCAACCCGATTATGATGACGGATCGAACAATATCCCGTGCCTTTACTCTACAAGAGATGATTGCAGCCACGCAAAACTTTAGTTGGAAGATTGGGCAAGGCGGCTTTGGATCTGTGTTTTTTGGGTAAATTGCCAAATGGAGAAAGTATAGCTGTAAAGGTTCTCTCATTCTTCTCCGAACAAGGAATTCACCAATTCCAGAATGAGGTAATTCTGAGATTCTTAAGCCATGTAATAGGGTTCAATTTCAGCATCTTTTTAATAGCATTGACAGTGGTGTGTGGCACCATTCATAAATAAAATAACTATATATATACTTCGCCAATTAATATGTTGGTATCAGGAAGTTGGTATCTTTACTAGGTTACTGTAATGAATCTTGATTAACAGGTTGATCTTCTTTCTAAAGTGCATCACAAGAAGTTGGTATCTTTACTTGGATACTGTAGTGAATCCAGAGAGTTGATGCTTATCTACGAGCACATGTCTGGAGGATCATTAAGAGACCACCTTTATGGTAAAGATTTTGCTGAGCAATATTGTTTGATTCAGTTGTTGCATATTAACAAAAATTACTGCGAATCTGCTTGACCAAAATAATATATTTGATTCTAAATGTCCTTTTCCAGGTACTAGCCCAGAATTTTCCGAATTAAATTGGAAAGCACGGCTCAAAATAGTATTAGATGCGGCACAGGGTATCTCTTTAAATAATTTGACGATCCATTTTATGTATTTGATTACAATGAAATTATTCAATTTCTAGTCAATCTCATCCAGGACAAATCAAGAGTAATCATATTTCTCATTTTATTTGGCCGCGATTTTGATTTGAAGGGTTGGAATATTTGCACGTGGGTTGCACGCCGAAGATAATTCACAGGGATGTCAAGACCGCTAACATCCTTGTGGACAGCAGTTTGAATGGAAAACTTGCCGATTTCGGTCTCTCAAAGATGACGACTGAAGGGGAAGTTACTCATGTTACCACTACAGTGAAAGGAACTCCAGGATACCTCGATCCAGAGTAAATCATACATATAACTTGCACTCTCTTTGCAATATTGTGGAACCTCAACGAATTCAATTAATTATTAAAGCCAGTGGATTTAATTTTACAGGTATTTTCGCACTCACCAGTTGACGGAAAAGAGTGATGTATATAGTTTTGGAGTCGTTCTTTTGGAGATCGTATGTGGAAGATCACCCATAAATGCAAATTTAACGGACGAGGAGCTTAACCTCATTCAATGGGTAAGAAATGGAATGGAATCTTGTGATAATGCAAGATTAACACTATAATATTATTTTTAAGTGCATTTATTGTTCTACAGACTAACCATAGCTATATTTGGGCGTATTTAAAAGGTGACATCTTACGTGGAAAGGAATGAAAATCCAGGGGAAATAGAAGAAATCGTAGATAAGAGGTTGTGTGGAAACTACGACATGGAATCCATCACCGGTATTGTGAAAGTAGCGCTTACATGTGTTGAACCAAAACCATCGGGCAGGCCGACAATGAGTGAAGTAGTAGGGAAGTTAAAGGAAGCCATCGTACACGAAAATGGAAATAATTCTCTTCTTCCAAATTCAGAGCGGATTGGTATGGAATATGGAGATGTCCGTTCACGGGTGGATACAAGTAGACCCGAAGATATGGAGTGGGGTGATAATAGCTACAACCTCCCCATGTAGGAAGATGAATTGATATTCAAAAGAATGCCTTTTTTAAATAATATTAAATGGTAAATGGATATGACTAGAACAAATCAAGTAAATTTCCTGCTATTCATAAATCATATTTATTTCCAAACTGCCTTTGTCAGCTAGCCAGGTACTTGCTATGAGGCAGTGTAGGAAAGTAGCCACCATTCCCGTTGGTGATTTCTTTACTCTTAGTAGGTGGCTTTTAAAGTATTGTACATTATCAAAGTTTTAAATGGATGTCTTGTTTGGTTTTGGGATTTTAATGGTGGATCTTGATGTCATGATTAATACGTTCAATGTTTTACCAAGTTTTTAAGTTTATAAATGTAAATTTTTAATTGATACGATAATATTTTAACACATTATCTAATACAAGCTCAATAATTTGTTGTGTTTAGGATTGTTTATATATATATCTATCTATATATATATACTTAATATGGATAATCATTTTTTTTTGTTAGAAATGTGTAAGTATTTGTAACTATTGGTTAAGAAATTACAACTCAAAGGTATCTAAGTGTCAAAATTAGTGACTTAACATTACTATTTTTTTGTTTGACTATTAAAGTCTAGAAAAGTATACATACCTATCACCTCTATATTTAAATCTATAAATCAAATAATTAATTACAAAATTTGTTTAATCTCTTATATTATATTAATATTATATCAAAAAATTGTTTAATTTTATTTTAATAAAATATTCTATTAATATATACAATAAAAATGCCCAAGGGTTGGATCAATGGTGGGCGAGGAGTTTTCACCATTGGAAGGATTCAACTTTAGAGTGAGGGCTTTACAGGGAGCCATGGGGACACCTTGAGGTAGTGGTCAGGCGATGTGGTTGCACCTGGAGATACTATAATAAATGGTATAATTGTTCGTGCACACATAAGTGGATCAGCCCACCCCCATGTCCTTCAACCCAAGCCCCGTGGCTCAATTGGCAAGTGTCGTGAAATGAAGTTCCATGAGGTTTCAAGTTCAATTCCGACTTACAATGTGTGCAGCATTATGAGGCAGCGTGCTGGGTGCACACCGGAGGTTACCGTGGTAGCGAGTTGGATAACCGACCCACGTGTATGTATGAGTACGTGCTTAGTAGTTATTTGATTCCTCCCGGAACTATATATATATATATATCTGACCAAATTGTACTTATTTTATGCATCTTTAAAATTAAAATTTCATTCCCTGGATGGGGTGACATCCCTGGTTCCCATGCACATTAGGATGTTAAATGCCTACATCGCCACCCTCTCCTCAAGATCTTGTGGGATGAGCGACATTCAATGGTTAGGCGTGTTGGTGTGACTGCATACAGAAGCTGGATTAATGGCGTACTCTTTACAACAATGGTGACATGTCTAGATGGGTACGAGTCACACAACCCTGTCCACTCGACCCCTCTGGCACTTCACCTTCTCATCCCGGCTATAATCCAAGAGGTGAGAAATGGCTACAGTGATCTGGTTTTGGTCCTGTCTCTGGATACAATCATTTGTGTTCATCCATACCTTTTCCTTTCTTGTTAATTCACTCTTAGCAAGTGGCCATTAAGTTTAACCCTCCTTCATGCCCGAAAGAAACCGGCCAAGGAGAATTCGACTTACTATAACTTTGCCACCCGACAACGTAGGCTAAGTATTTCTTCTCCCACACCTCATACTTCTCTTGTTCGCCATAGTAGCCCCTCTGTGATGCCTCCTCCCTCCTCGACCCATAATAGGATGGTTGAATATCCTCCCATATGGCCTATATGAAGAAAGAAATATGAGTCCACGGGTACAAATCCCCACAGCTTCTGTAGTCTTGACAAATCCTTGGAGAAATCCCCTCAAGCAAATCCCACAGGCTTCCCTCCTATATCTGGGTCCACACGGCCTTTCCCTCCCTATATCTGAGTCCACGGCCTCGAGGGCAGGTCCAACACTCTTGGTCAGTCCACCCTTGGAATTAGATACTTAATCCAGATTATTTTAAGAGCGACATCAAAGGAAAAATATAGCGAGATATAACAATGAAATGCACAAAAATATAGAAGGGAACACATAAATGCAATGAGAGCCAAAAATGGGGTAGCTTATCTCTAAAAAGAAAGAGATGTTGAATACACTCATTCATAGAAATCTTTACATCAGACTCCATTGCATGCTTTAAGGGCCTTCTTCACCTCAATTATATATGAGAGAGTGAGAGAACAATTCCCATGATACATGTGGAATAAATTGGACTAAGTTTATAAAATGTCATAGGCATGAAACACTAGGACTTCTCGGTGGTCACCCATCCTCATTACTACTCTAGCTTATTAATAAACCCAACTATGGAGTTCTAATGGGATCCGGTGCATTAGCAAGCTATATTTGTGAGCAACATAAGACCACTAAGAAATCATTACATGATATTGTAATTAACAAATGAAGATGACATTACATTTTATTCCCCATCAAAGGGTGAATATCTTGGTTTATCAAAACCACAAGCTCAAAATGGTGATTAGGTGGAAGAGGTGGTTGTTGTGAATCCATCTGGATCATTCCTCCCCTTAGAACAATGGTCCCCATTAGTCAAGTTCCTTGGGAGCAGGGAATACCCTTCATCACGGAAGCTTGGTGTGATGCTTTCCTTGTTGAAGAAGATTTGTCGTAGCAGCTTGTTGAAGGATGTCATGAAACTATTGTTGGAGTGTTTGGATCTGTTCAACCAATCTATTTGCATGATCTACCCGAGTGTGGGAGGAATCTGTCATTGAAGATGTAGCATGAAGAGTATAAAGGGTTACATTTTAAAGCTTGCTTGAAATTTGGGAAGTGGAAGCACCGTAGGTGATGCGAACATCTTGGTACTCTTAGCATACAATAATCTTGTCGATTTAGCCTGCTTTGAATGAGAAAGGTATTGAGGCTGCGATGGTTCTTGATGTCCTTCTATTCTATACGATGTCCCAGTTGAAGAGGTAAAACTTTGTGGTGTAAGAGATTAATTTGTGGCATTGTTTGGTGGGACAATAGTCAGAAAACTAACTCACGGTATAGAGTATAGGTGATCCCCTAGAGTAACAATGGCACTACGAGATGAGACTTATAAACAACACAATGCCTCTACATATATGGTTGGCCTAATAGAACATCCTGAGACTTCCACTGGGAAACATCACACAATACCTCATCCTTGAAGGGGCTTAATGCCATAGGGCATGCGACTTTGTTGGATGATGTGAAGATCTAATCCTTGGCGAAGCCAACCAATAATGTAGGGTTACGGGTGTGGTGTTGTTGGAAAATCCAATTGCTTAACAACCTCTACATTTGAGATGATGTTCTTTTTACTTCCACTATCAAAAATAAAAATGCAATGAGGTCCTTTACCCACACATATGTGGATGAGTTGCTCCCCCTCCTTAGGATGCTCTTCTGCTTGGATTGTCGCAGTTGAAGCGATGCTTGATGGAGTTACGCATCAATGATTTGTCTCCTTTATTATTTTTGAATCGGGGTCCAAGTCGAGGTTCGGCTCTTGTCTTTGAGCTTTGCCATAGGCTGGGTGACATTCATTAGTGTTGTTCCAAGGGCTATTGTGGAACCCGCACCACTTTACGGTGTCTTTCTTAGAATTCGCGTTACCCTTCTTTTCCTATGTATTGGAATGGCTCTCTTGAGTTTGGCCTTCCTTACTTTGTCCATGTTTCTCCCACTTAATTTGTTTCTTGCATTTCTACTCAATTTTATTTGCATGCTCGATAAGAATCTCCCAGTGAGGAGATGTTCAGGAAAATCATATTTGTTTGGATGTACTTACATTGTAGATCACTCTGGTACTTCAAAGGCAGTGTCTGAAGTCTTTGATATCCGGCTTTGGTAGCAAGGTATGAGAAAGATGTTGGTGTACTCAACATAGCTGAAATATCTTACCGGCGAGTTGTCCATCTCATGTATTGGTATGTATTTTCCGATAGGGTAGAACTCCTCCTTTAGTTCATCTACAAAGGTCATCCAAGTGGGTTCTCTCTCAAATAATGTATATTCATCCATGATGTACCTCTCATAGTAACCTTACCACCAAGATCTGACATGGGGAAGAGTTTAAGGAGGCGCAAAGGTGATCTTTTCATTGTTAGAAAATTTTTGGACAAATTAATAACCTTCTAGCGGGTCCAACCATTTTCTAGAGCATCTATCGGCCTTCAAATAAATGGATATAAAAAATTAACTTGTACTTGTGGAAGAGTTGCGCTAGCGAAATTGTTTCTTGTCGAAGATGCCTCTGTTGTCGCCATCGGTAGTCTTCAAAGGATCTAAAAGAAGTTATCCATCATATCGTTCCTTTTCTCGTGCAAGGGGCTGTGACAGCGTCTTGAGAGATCTCCTGCTCTATCATCTCTCTTTTCTTCATGCATGGGAGAATTAAGCTTGGGCTAGTGAGGGTGGTTGTCCTCAAGTAGCTTCTTTCGATACCAGCGATCCAGTTTTTTGAGAATGACATGAAGGCAAAATATGTAGAGAATAACAATAGAAATACACAAAAATGAAGAGAACACATAAATCTGATGAAACCCAAAACTTCTATTGTTGAATAAGATGAAAAACATTGTAGAACACAAGAAATTTTGGAAAAATGGGGTGAGTTTATCTCTAAAAAGAGAAATGGGGTGACATATAAAAAGAGAAAGAAATGGTGGAAAATGGGGGTGAAAACTATCTCTAAAGAAATGTTGGCTACACTTCATTCACAAGAGATTTACATCACACTCCATTGCCTACTTGAAGGGCCTCCTTCACCTCAATTATATATGAGAGTGAGAGGAAAACAATTCCCATGATGCATGTGGGACTAAATTGGACTAAGTTTGCAAAATTTCATAGGCATGTAAAACATTAGGATTTCTTGGGTGGTCACCCATCCCAAGATTCCTCTTGCTCAAGCATGCTTAACTGTGGTTTTCTAATGGGATCCGGTGCATTAAAAATGTGTTGTAGGCATGTACATAAAAACACTAGGAAATCATTAAATTATGTTTGTAATTTAACAAATGAAGATGACATTACATTATATTCCTCATCAAAGGGTGAATATCATGGTTTATCAAAACCACAAGCTCAAAATGGTGATTCGGTGGAAAAGTTGGATGGCCACTTGAGATCCCATCACGGATCAATGCACACTTGAGTGAAGAGGAAATCCCATAAAGGAAGACACAATGAGGAGAGGCACTTTAGCAGCAAATCAACCTCACTCATCATTGCTTGAACCTGGCAGGATTCACCCATTAGCCTCTCACATGAATACTTAGACCTTATCTTTGCTATGCGATGGGATATGGCAGAGAAACTTCACTGACACACCATCCTCAGTTGCCACTTGGATATGTTGTTCGATTCCCTTTCAGGCGATCCAGACAAGCAAAGATGTCTGAATTGTGCCCAATCGTTCATTTTTTCTCCTACCTAGCCTCAACCTCATGGCGACAAAGGGAATCTCGGTTCACCCATTGTTTAATTTTGATGTTTTTTTTTTGTCACTCTACATTCCATTGTCAAAACTATCGTAGAAATTTTAGTGTCATTTTGTTCATGGTTTCAACAAAAAATCAGAGTTCAGAAACATCAAGACTTTGGCGGTTTGTTCTGGTTTCCATCTATTTGGCATAACAGATGGTCGATTTTGGTCGATTTTAGTTCATGTATGGATAGGTGTATTGTTATAATGACATTATAAGATAATAAAATATTTTTATTTAAAAGAAAAATTAATTTCATTGAATTATTTTTTATTTTTATTTTATATAATATTATAAACTAAACTAAAATTATAATATATTATAATATCTAACCCATTAAAATAAAAATTATAATTATTTTCATTTTATATAATATATTATGTAATGGATTATACTATATAATGAAGTTAAAATTAAAATAAAATTATAATGTGGTGGTATCTAACTTTAATTGAACTCATATGTCTTTGAATACAACTTACATATGAAAGTTCACTTAACTTTTTACATTGTTATTATTGATTTCCCCACCCGTAAACTCATGTGAAAAAGGAAAAGAACAATGAACCTCCTCTTAAAGGTAAAAAATTAACATCACTTTTTTTTTTCTTTTAATAATATTTATATAATTTGCATAATATTAAATAAAATTTTAATTTTAAATATTTTAAAAAATCAATATATATATATATATATATATATATATATATATATATATATATATATTAAAGTATTAAACATTAATAAAGCTCATTGTTTTATTAAGATATTTCTTAACCCTTGAGTGCACTATTTTTACGAACATTGAATGCATATAAAAAGTCTCAAAATAGTATGTCCTATATATTATATATATATATTTTTTATTATAATGAATAACACTTTGTGACGTTTTAATTTAATGGAAAATGGTTGAAAATAATAATGGAAGGATTTATTTTGTAATTTTTTATTTTTTTGCTGAGTAGGATAAGGGATGCACTATTTTTACGAACATTGAATACCTTTCCTAAAAAAGTCTCACAAAATAATTATGTCTATGTATTATATATATATATTTTTTATTATAATGAATAACACTTTGTGACGTTTTAATTTAATGGAAAATGGTTGAAAATAATAATGGAAGGATTTATTTTGTAATTTTTTTATTTTTTTGCTGGTAGGATAAGGGATTTCTTTAGCTAAATTATTTGATTATTAGTCTTTTTAAATAAAAATACATGTTTTTAATCATTAAATTTATTTAAACAAACTTTAAATGTTTTTAAAAATAAAATAAAATAAATTATTTGAAAAAATTATGTGTTTTATATCACATATTTATAATTAAATAAATTAAAAATAAATAAATTATGCAGTGCAATATATTAGATGTTATTTTTGGGATTAATTGGATAGAGTAAGTCATTGAGGCATGACAACCCATAATTCTCATAATTTGAATAGTCCACTTAGCACACCGGTGAAGAAGTGGGATTGAAACTAGCTAAATGAATCACATAGAATCTATCCCACTTCTTCACCCATGTAAACATCAAGCTATGCAATGAGTCCTAAGTGGACTATTCAAATCATGATAATTATGGGTATTAATACTTATGGATATGGATCATAGATTAATGATTTACTCTACTTAGTTAATCCCAAAAATGATATCTAATTAAATTATTATCACTATAATCACATTAATGATAATCAATGTAACTCATAAAAATTAATAAAATTTAATTCTAAAAAGAATATTATGTTTTGAAATTAAATTTCATAAAATAAACATACAAGATAATTATGTTTAGGATTTAAGTTTCACAAGATGATTATGTTTATGAATTTATAAAAGTAAAGTAATGAAATAATAAATATTTTGGAAATAAGTGTTTAAATAATTTAGAAATGAAATAATGGAAAAAATTGAAAATTAAATGAAAATTATTATTGTATTTAAAAAGCATTAATTGTACTTGGTGCAAGTATAAGCTAAAGGATGTGATTATACATGACAAAATAAGAAAGGGGTGGAATTAAGGGTTTAACTGGGTAATTAGCTACCTAATGACAAAATGGCTAGATTAAGAAACACAAAAATTTCACCTCACTGAATCTCTTCCATAAAAATATGGGAGACTAACAAGAATATTTGAGGATTCAAAAGGAGAGGCGATTTATTATTCAACTGATTAATTTGTTAATTACACCAATAGGCGTATACCTATTGGAGATGGGCACATTTAATTATCTTTTAATTATAAATTATAATCCTATGACTAGCAATTGAATATGTTGGCATATTCTTCGTCATCTCTCCAAACCAATGAATGAGATTAAATATTCATAACTTCCTAGCATTTATGAATGCATCAGTTAAATTGTTTACTTTTTCACATTTACTTAATCATATTAAAAAGTTACTCAATGCTCACTTGATTGCCATGTTTAGTGATTCACGCTTCATTGCCATATATCTCATATTGAGATTCACGCCTCATTGCCATGGATCTCATATTGGGATAGGCATTTCATGGTGTGAAGCATGACATGGCTGGGAGTCATAGAATACAAGGGGGCATGGCCAGATGTCCTCTTCCTCTACATCAGTTAGAATGGCGTGGGCAATTTCCACTCCTTGGGTTGACCTGGTATGCGCTTCCTCAGGCTAACTTTGGATGGTGTGCTACATTGACATTTGCACTCCCTCTTTGTCATTTCACTTTAATTATTCACAACCGATTATTTCAGTCAAGGGTTTTTTCATATTCAACTATCAAATGTTGCATGTGCAAGATAAACCTAACACATTGAATTCACAGTAGAAAGTAACGATCTTGACATAGAGGGAATTCTCAAGAACTCCAGATTCGTATAAGTAAGTAGGGCTAATCCCTATTTGGTCATTGTATTGCCCAGTAACAGTTTATTTCTTTATAATTTTTCATAACTCAGCCTTATCAGGTTATGATGGATATGGATGCTCCTAGCGGTTGGTATTTGCACCGGTATGTTATGATTCTTGAACCAGGAAAACAAACTTGAAAAGAATATAACACTGGGATCCTTTAAATTTATTTAACTTTAATTGCTCTATTGTACAGGTTGGTCATCGATTTCATAACCTACTAACTTCCATTAGGTATCATGGTCGTCCTTTTTTTCTTTGACCTTGAAATCGATCTATAGAATGCCTAATAATCTTAAACCTAATTATCAATATCTCAGCTACAGTGTATGAAGCTACAGTGATCCATCCTAAGGAATCTTACATCCTTTTTCCACACCCCAAGCCGAAATTCCTATTATAATAGGTGATGAGTTGTATTAATGAGATTGAATACCCAAATGTTTGTATGTTTAATGGTTGATATTGAGTCAAATGAGTGATCATGTTGTTTTTTAACAAGAGAATGACAGAATCAGAGACCCCATCTCGGATGTGAATCAAGTGAATCTGATAGGTGTTACGCCCAATTTATCCAACGCCTTTACCATAAATGGACATCTAAGAAACCTGTATCCTTGTTGAGCATAGGGTATTAACGATTAACTCTTTCCTTCCGTGTAGAATTCAAATGGAATTCATAAAACTTATATAATATGTTGAAAATTGACATATAAATTAAAGGACTTGTTGCAAAAGTTTCTACATCCATGCAAAAAGGACTTGGTGCATGGATATAGAAACTTTTATGTTGGTTTTTTTTTTCAAGATAACAAACCACAAACTTACAGTAGGTGGATGCTTGTTATTTACACCATTCATTTACAATATATAATTATTTACTCAATTATTTTACAATATATACTATTCTTTTTATTCAAGAGACCCTGCACTTTTATTTAATTCTTTTACAATATATACCAGTATTTTTATTCAATAGACCCTACACTTTTATTTATTTATATATAGTGCACTCCTCCTTCATTTAATATTCCATCCAGAGGAAGGTTATTTATTTATATATAGTGCACTCCTCCCTCACTTAAGATTTCATCAAGAGGAGCCTTCCGATAGCTATTTTTTATTTTATGAAATCTGAATTCATGTGTTTCCATTGAGTATTTGCGTTGGAAGTTTGTTTAAATTAATAGCAACATTAATGGTTTTTAGATTATTGATTACGATCTTAACAAATTAAATTAAGTATATAAGCATTCAGAATTGAATTTGTGACTTTAAAAATTAAAATCGACTTAAATAAAACAAATATAAAGAATTACCAAATAAAATTAACATAGAAAATTAAAGTAAAATTAGGATTAAGGTTATTCCTTTTAAATTTAAGGTTAAGGTTATTCCTATTAAAATTAGAGTTAAAGTTGTTCCTATTAGAATTAGAGTTAAGGTTATTCCTATTAAAGTTTTTACCAGCATTTTGTCTTTTATTACCACTACCCTCAGCCTTTTTACTCTCATCCTTTTTACTAGCCATGAGTGGACGCTTTCTGCACCATGGTACCTCCAATCTAGTTGCCTATTGATGTTAATCAACCATAGATTATGTTGCTGCACTAGTTAACTATCGATTAAAAATATATATGAAATTTACCTTATTCATATTTGCCATACAAATTTAATAGATGAAGAAGAATATTTATTATTAATTATTAAGTTATAATTTATGATGTATAATGTATTAAATTACAATAGAGTAGTATTTGGTTTTATGTATGGGATAAAAGTTAAACATTATTAAAAAATACATGATTCTATTGGGGGTAGCCTTAAGGATGATCAAAAGGGACATTGGATTTCTTGTTAATACTATTTAGACTTAAACCGCCTTTTGGTCGTAGAGTAAGACCCAAAGGCATCTTGTAGGAGTGAAAGTCAATGCCCAAATTATAATAGATTTTTCCACCTTCATTATATATATGTGTGTGTGTGTGTGTGTGTGTGTGTAATGAAGGTGGAAAAATTATTGCATATTTTTCCACTTTTATGTGCTTAATGAATAATGTACTCAATAAGCTCTTGGATAGATTTGTATTGGTTTTCATTGATGACATCCTAATATACTCTAAGCGTAGGGAAGAGCATGAATAACATCCCAAGTTAGTGCTTCAAACCAGTCGTCCAAGAGACCACGGGCTCATGCCCACGACCTAAAGAAAATCATGACTAAGAGTTGGGCATGCATCCCCAAGACTGGTCGAAGGATCCATATGACCAAGACCTGGAAACCCTTCGCTAGGTCCGAAAGGAGCTAAGCTATTCTGGCTTTGGAACTCCAGAAATTCGGAGCTCTCGGACGCCATGACCTTACAACCTCTAAAACCAACCGAAGGCAACCTACTGGTTCGGTTACCAATGAGGTTGACCGACATTTGGTGGTTTCCCTAACTGTGACCGTGGGATATGTCCCAAAGTCACATGATGGTAAATGCGAATATCGTCGGAGCTCCGAAGGCCAGAGTGACGTGGCATGTTGATGTCACCTAGGGTGACGTGTACCCATAGTAGGTGTGCCATGTGTCATCCCGATTCGGGACCTTCATAGACCTCATGTGTCAACTAGACCTTGACACATGTCACCAGTTGATTGGGCCATGTGTCACCCTTGTCTTATACCAAATGTCTTCCATTGGATCTACGTCGTGGTCAATACAACGTTGACCACTTCAGGAGAAAGGGAGTGTAGAGCGGGTAGAACCCCTGAACGACCAACTCACAAAGTAATGAGAACCATAGATCTAAGGGTGCTTCAGGATCTCTTGTGACCGTTCGATCTAGACTGTGGTCAGTCCGGCGCTAACCACTCTGAGAGTAAAAAGTAAATTGCACAACCAAACCCCCTAACGCCGAATTCGTAAAGTAATGGAGACCGTATATTGGGGAATCTACGTGGATATATCTTGAATGTGGGATATAAGAGGTGTTGGAAGGTTTTCAGTCCAGAGTGACATGGCACATTGACATCTCCCAAGGTGACGTGGAGCCATGATTCGACGTGTTGCGTGTCACCTTGATTCATTCTTTTCTTAGACCCTATGAGCCCATTAGAATGTGACATGTGTCACCCATTGAGGGTGCCACATGTCATCTCTTCCCTCTCCACATGTCATCCCCCTGGTGCATGCTCGCATGGCCTAACAGCTAGTGGAGTACCTGAAACCATTGATAGTTCAGGACTTCAGGAAATTGGGGTGTTGCGACGTTGAATTCCTCCTAAGCCTAGGTGTTAAACGAGGATGAAGTTACACCGTCAGATAGGATGGTGGATGGAATTCCACCATAGATGCATGAACATTGGGGAATATCTGGGACTTCGGGGAACTTGGGATGATGCGAACAAAAAGGACCTATGTGGATGCCACGTGGCCCTTGACTAATAATGCCCAAAGAGTTTTGGAAGGGCCTATCTCCCAATCCAGAGCTCGTATTTGAGCATGGTAGCAGTTGTTGGAAAGCTCTTGGTGAGTAGAAGAGGATGGAAATATCTAAAAGGGTATCTAAGATGATTAAGGAAAGCGAAATTTTTATGCCCTATCCCTAAAAGGTCTACTTAGGGGTTGGGTGTGTTACAAATGGGTATCAGAGTGGGCAACAATACTTGGCCTGCTTGGGCTCATGAACGAGTCACATAAAAAGTTGTATTAGAAAACTTTTAAGGGAGTAGCACCTTATCTTACCCCATTCATAAGAAACTTATCTAAACCACCACTGAAAAGATGAATGAGACTTTATGTTGTTGTTATATGTTTTGAAAGTCTGAAATGTGTGTTGTTAGTGTTCCAAATAAATAAGTTGACTTCACCTTATAAATTATATGTGTTTTTCCTAAACTTGTAGGTAATTAACTAACATAAAATGTTTTATTAGCACTCAAGCAGTCAATGGACAACAAGAAAAATGCAGCTTAAAGGATGGTGATACACCATGAGTTAGGGGAAATCTCCCACAATAGAGAGGAAGAGTCTGATGAAAGGAGGGTGGCGAAAACCTTTCTAGATTTTGATGAAACTGTAAGAAGCCTCATGGAAGAATTACAAAGATACAAGGTTGACAATGAAAGACTGATAAAAGAACAAGAAAAATAAACTAAAATTAATACAGTTCTACTGCAAAGCCTATCATATATACAAAGGGAGTTGCAACATGGACCAACATCCAGTCATATGGAAATAAATCATACTAAGAAAACCCAAAGTCCACCTGAGATACAAAAGCATGGTCCTGAAAGTGGCCACACAAGGAGGAGCACCTCAAAGAAGGCCCAACATAGAGCCAAGAGACACTCAACGGAAGAAACCTCTGGTGAGGAAACTGACAAGTCCAAGGGATATTCTAGTAGAAAAACTAGTTCACATTCTTAGAGGAAAAGAAAGAAGAGGAAACATTCCAAGAGCCATGACCCGGAAGAGTTTAATAAAGCCAAACCACCCACTTTCAATGGAGAAATTAAGAAGGGGGAAGAAGCATAATTTTGGTTATTAGGATTGAAGAAGTACTACAAAGTCCATGACTACTCTGAAAACTTAAAGGCTCGAATAACCATTTTCAACCTGAATGGAAAGGCCTCCATTTGGTGGTAGGACCTTAGGAATGTGAAAGGAATCCATGAGAAGGATTTTTTATGGAATTTTTTTGAGAAATACTTCAAGAAGAAGTATTTGTTAGAGAAATACTTTGATGGGAAGACCAAGGAGTTATATGAACTCAAGTTAGGACAACTCACAATAGATGAGTATATCAAAAAATTTCGTGATTTGATAAGGTATTTGCCTTACATAAAGGATGAAAAGGTAAATATGCAATTATTCATTAGTGGACTGCCTTAGTCCTTCTGGGACATAATTGAATTTGATGAGGCAAATACCTTAGAAGATACTATCTGGAAGGCAAGGTATTGATATGAGCAATTCAAGAATAAGATAGAACCTCATGAGGACTGGAGGAAGAAAAGTAATTCGGTATTGAAGAAGAAGGGGTTTAAATCCTCAATATTTAAGAACCTTGGGAAAAGTTCTCAGATGATCCTTCCTACTAGAAGTGTATATCAATATAATTTTACATCTCAGAGTGGTAATAAACCCTTTGGAGAAGCTCCCAGTAAGACTGATAACCCAAAGAGAGAACCCTTGAAATGTTGGGGTTGTGGAGAAGAACATATGTGGAGGGATTGTCCACATAGGCAACATAGCAATAGGAGGGTCTACAATGTCCAAGAGCCTACCACAGTCAATGATGTGGCTAGGAACATGCCACAAATCTATGTAGCCTTGGATAATAGACAAATTGACCACCAATATTTAGTGGTGGAGATGGAAGGTATGATTTCCAACCAACTAGTTTCCATTTTAATTGAGCCTGGTTCTAATCTGAGTTATGTTTCCCCTCAAACTATTGAGAAATTTAAATTGCATCAAGTAAAACATGCTAAATCATGGTTGGTACAACTAGCCATTGGAACCAAAAGAAAGGTAGCAGAGGTCATACCAGCATGCCAATTCATTATGAATGGGTTACCCACCCAAGCCACCTTAAACATGCTCCCTTTAGGATCTTATGACTTGTTGATTGGCATGGACTGGTTGGCTGCCCATAAAACCAAGATGGATTGTTACAATAAAACTTTGGAATGTGAAGATGAAGAAGGGAAAAAAATAACCCTACAAGGGATTCAAAATCTTGTCTCAATGAAAAAAATATCATCCCTTCAAGTGAAGAAGTATTGTAGAAAAGGATGTCCTTTGTATGCAATACAAGTGTTAAAATCTGTTGAGAACAATAAACCAAGCCTAGAGTACCATCCCATATTAAGAGAGTATAAATATGTGTTTCTAGAAGAGGTACCAGGTCTACCTCCAAAAAGAGATATTGAATTTTCAATAGAACTTGTACCTGGAGCAGTGCCAGTGTCTAGAACACCTTATAGAATGAGTACACCAGAGCTAGTTGAGCTCAAACTGCAACTAAAGGAGATGTTGGACAAATGATACATTCATCCTAGTGTGTCCCCATGGGGAGCACCGACCTTTTTTGTTAAAAAGAAGGATGGCACTCTCAAGTTGTGCATAGACTATAGACAACTCAATAAGATGACCATTAAGAATAAGTATCCCTTGCTAAAGATCAATGAATTGTTTGACCAATTAAGGGGTGCTACGATTTTCTCCAAGGTTTACTTGAGTTTTGGATACCATCAAGTTTGAATTAAGGATGCAGACATCCAAAAAACAACCTTTAGGACAAGATATGGTCACTATGAATTTGTGGTGGTGCCATTTGGGCTTACCAATGCACCAACCACTTTTATGTGCTTACTGAATAATGTACTCAGTAAGTTCTTAGATAGATTTGTATTGGTTTTCATTGATGACATCCTAATATACTATAAGAGTAGGGAAGAGCATGAATAACATCTCAAGTTAGTGCTTCAAGTGCTAAGAGAACACCAACTCTATGCTAAGTTTAGTAAGCATGACTTTTTTCAAAAACAAGTCCATTACTTAGGCCATGTTATTTTTGAAGAAGGAGTGGTAGTTGATCATGACAAGATCAAATCCATTATGGATTTTCCTACCCAAAAGGATGTATCTAATATCATATCCTTTATGGGCCTAGTAGGATACTATAGAAGGTTCATAAAGGGATTCTCCAAGATTGGTTTCCCAATCACCTCCCTTCAGAAAAACGAGGTTAAATTAATTTGGACATCAAAATGTGAAGAGAGATCCCAAGAGATGAAATACATTCTAACCAATTCACATGTGCTAAAGATTGCAAACCCAAACAAGGAATTCCTTGTGTGTACAGATGCCTGCAAGGAAGGGCTTGAAGGAGTCCTTATGCAAGAAGGACATGTGATTTTCTACGAATCTAGAAAATTGAATGAGCATGAAATCAATTATGTGACCCACGATCTGGAGTTGGCTTCCATTGTACATGCTTTAAAAATGTGGAGGCATTACCTCCTAGGTAGAAGATTTGTTCTTATGACAGACCATAGTGTGTTCAAATATTTGTTTGATCAACCAAAACGCAATGCTAGACAAGCTAGATGGATGGCTCTCCTTAGTGAATTTGATTTCAAAATCAAACATATCAAAGGAAAATAAAATAGGGTGCTCAATGCCCTTAGTAGAAGTATGAAAGTGATTCACTTGGTAGCTGTAAGCACCTGTGAATCAAACGTCAAGGAGAGAGTCAAAAGTGCACAAGAAAAAAATGCATTTTTCAAGACTGTGAAATCATACTTAGAGCAAGAACCCACAGGGTTGAAGTATGAGGGTTATCAATTGTTGAATGATGGCCTGCTAACTTACAAAGGTAGGTTGTATATTCCAAATTGTGATGAAGTGAAGAGGTTCATAATGGATGAACTACACAAAATACCATATACTGGTCATCCTGGTTATCAAAAAATGATCACAATCACTAGGAAATTATTCTATTGGCTCGGACCAAAAAAGGACATAGACGATTACTTAGTTAAATGTCTAGAATGTCAGCAGGTTAAGGTAGAGCACTGGCATCCAGCAGGGTTGTTTCAACCCCTACCCATCCCAGAATGGAAATGGGGAACCATCTCCATGGATTTCATCACAGGGTTACCAAAATTAACCAAACAGAATGATGCCATCATGGTAGTTTTGGACAAACTAATCAAGGCTACTCACTTTATTCCCGTCAAATCAACTTGCAAGGAAATAGATATTGCCAATATTTTCATGAAGGAAATATTTAGGCTGCATGGCATGCCTAAGGAAATCGTATCCGACCGAGATACAAAATTTACTTCAAATTTTTGGAAATCTTTGTTTGTTGGTTTTGAAACTAAATTGCTATTTAGTACAACCTATCACCCTCAAATTGATGGGTAGACAGAGAGGGTAAACCAGGTGTTAGAGGACATGTTAAGGATGCATGTAATGCATCATCCCAAGAAGTGGGAAGACTACCTATCGCTGGTAGAGTTTGGTTATAACAATGGATATCAAGAGTCATTAAATATGAGCCCTTTTGAGGCCCTCTATGGTAGACAATGCAATATTCCAATAAGATAGAATAACCTAGTAGATAGAATTACAATCGGGCCATATATGCTAAAGGAAATGGAATAAGTAATTCAGATAAAATAGAATCTGAAAATAACTCAGGATAGATAGAAAAGCTATGCAAACAGAAAAAGGACTCCTCGAGAGTTCAAAGCAGGGGATCATGTGTATCTACGAGTTAGTCCTAGAAAAATTTCCTTGAGAATGGGAGCTTGTGCCAAGATGGCACCTCAGTATTGTGGAACCTTTGAAATTTTGGATAAATTGGGACCTGTAGCATATAGGCTAGCACTTACTCCCACAGTGAAGGAACATATTGTTTTCCATGTTTCGTTACTGAAGAAATATGTACATGATTCTAATCATATAATTGATTGGTTTGTGATTCAGGGGGAACCACAGGGAGAATTCCTTCCAGAATCACAATGCATAATAGACAGGAAGGAAATCCCACTCAGGAACATAACCATTGCACAGGTCAAGGTGCAGTGGAAACACTTTGGTCCAGATGAAGCTACATGGGAAATTGAGGATGCCAAGAAACATGCATACCCATTTTTGTTTACTTCTGTACATACAGAGCACATCGACAAGTAGAACATCGAGGACGATGCTTCTTTAAGGGGGAGGGAATTGTAATACCCCTATTTCCCCCAGCTTGTAAATATAACTATAACTTCCCAAAAGACTGTGGCAGACTAAATATGTGTGAATGTTGGATTTGATGAACCCTTTTGTTATAAAAGGTAATGTATGTATTTCTGTTATTAATTAAAAATGGATAGTGTTTCATATTTGTTGAAGGGGGGGGAGGGGGTTTCCAAGGTAGACCATGATTCTATGAGATAGATGGTGATGGAAACTAGAAACGGTTGAGATGACCCCCACCAGACCAGTACCTTACTAGATTTAAATTTCTTAGACCCAGAACAGTCCTCTGACTCGGAAATAAGTTACGAGTTAGGATGGTAGTTGGGAAGTCCTCCTCAAGAGTTAATGAGGAGATGGGCAGAGTACCCATATGAAAGACTTCTTGGCCTGACCACAAGCTAGGGATTTAGACCCACACAACCTTGCTGAGGAAGGAAAGAAAAGAAAAGGAATTTGTGGGTAGAGGGAGAGGGAAAGAGTGATGAGTTAGGAGACCATTTTCTNAGAGAGAGAGAGAGAGAGAGAAAGAGAGAGAGTAGCTCTCAGGGTTCTGAGGAGAACTAAACAACAAGCTTGCTCTGGTTGCAAGAAGTTGTTAGCAACGTTTTTAGTCCAAGCTAGTAAGTAGGGCTACAGGAAGACGAGTGACTGAGAAGGTACTCATTGCAGGCCCGCTTGCTTGGTGAAAAGAAAACCAATTTCCAAGTCCCTATGGGAGGAGGAGAGTAACCTCTGTCCCTAGCTGTCACTGAACAAGAAATAAGAGTTTCTCTTAGAGCATCATGGTCTATATTTTGGCTAGTGGTAAATCCATTCAGGAGTGGTTGTGCCTACATTTGGGAGGAAATGAACACCGTTCTAAGAAGTTGCTTCACGACCCTGGTTTCTTGATAAGTATTTCTATACTCTGTGTACTAGAATGGAAGTGATGGTTGAATGCCTTTGTTTATGATTAAATTTTACATTGTTTGATTAATCATTAGAAATGCACATTGTTGTCTGTGAGCCCCGTAAATGCATGGTTTCTGTTTACCTCTGCTTAGCAACAAGATAATTATTAGACATGGATTTTTAGATGAAGTTGAGAATAAGTTAGGATTCCAGTATTGGTCGAAAAGTCCTTAAGGGAATTTTCCCAAGGATTGGTATCGCAAGGTAAGAGTCGGGGTAGACTTCACTAGAATGATTTAGTCTCATTGATCCCTCAAAGGGTACCTTTCTCTATTTTAGAACTTAAGCTCCATGAATGGGAGGTGCTCCCTTCAAACCAGTCGTCCAAGAGACCACGGGCTCATACACACGACCTAAACCAAACCACGGCTAAGAATTGGGCATGTAGCCCCAAGACCAGTCGGAGGATCCATATGACCAAGACCTAGAAACCCTTCGTTAGGTCCGAAAGGAGCAAAGATATTTTGGATTCGGAACTCTGAAAATTCGAAGCTCCGGGACACCATGACCTTACAACCTCCAAAACCAACTGAAGGAAACCTGTTGGTTCGGTTACCAGTGAGGTTGACCGACGTCTAGTGGTTTCCCTAATCATGAACGTGGGATCCGTCCCATCATTAAACCCTGACTCACTTATCGGTCACGAAGTAATGCAAGCCGCAGATCCGAGGGTACTAGGGAGCATCCATGACCGTTGAATCTACGTTGTGGTCAAACCGATGTTGACCACTTCGGGAGAACAATGGTGTCATAGCACCAAAACCCCCGAATGTCGGAGTTGTGAATTAACGTGGACCATGGATCTAAGGATCCTTTGGGATCCTTCTCGACCGTTAGATCGAGCATAGTGAAAGGATAGCATAAAGTACTCAGGTGAAGTCCTACTCTGGGAGGTTTGACATGATGGTGAACGAGAATATCGTCAGAGCGCCAAAGATCGGAGTGACATGGCATGTTGATGTCACCTAGGGTGACGTGTACCCATAGTAGGTGTGCCATGTGTCATCTCGATTTGGGACCTTCACAGACCTCATGTGTCAAATAGAACTTGACACATGTCACCAGTTGATTGGGACACGTGTCACCCTTGTCTTCTGCCAAATTTCTTCCATTGGATCTACGTCGTGGTCAGTATGGCATTGACCACTCTAGGAGAAAGGGAGCATGGAGCAGGTAGAACCCCCAAACGTCGAACTCACGAAGTGATGAGAACCATAGATCCGAGGGTGCTTCGGGACCTCTCGTGACCATTTGATCTAGACCGTGGTCAGTCTGACGCTGACCACTCCAGGAGTAAAAAGGAAATTGCACAACCAAACCCCCAAACGACGAATTCATGAAGTAACGAAGGCTGTATATCAAGGAATCTACGTGGATCTGTTTCGGCCGTGGGATATAAGGGGCGTTGGAAGGTTGTCAGTCCAGAGTGACGTGACATGCTGACGTTACCCAGGGTGACGTGGAGCCACAATTCGATGTGCCATGTGTCACCTTGATTCATGCTTTTCACAGACCCTATGAGCCCATTAGAACATGTCACATGTCACCCATTGAGGGGGGCGCATGTCATCTCTTCCCTCGCTGTGTGTCATCCCCCTAGAGAATGCTCGCATGGCCTAACAGTTGGTGGAGTACTCTGAACCAACAAGAGTTCGGGACTTTGGGAAAATTGGGGTGTTGGGACTCTAGGAGTTAACTTGATTGAAGGACCAGGCCCACCTTTCCCTGCCCCTACGTTTAATGTGTTGCCGCGTGTAAGTGTGGACCCTTCTTGAGTCCTGGAATTCGAGACTCCGGAGGTTTGGCATGGTGTGATTGAATAAGAAAAACGGGTCAAAGGATGGAGCTATGCGGTAGGATTCCGGAGGATATGCACATAGAAAGAAAAAGGGGTGTTCAGCGTCGAACGCCAAATTTCCCCTAATCCTAGGTATTAAACGAGGATGAGGTTCTACCGTCGGATTGGATGGTGGATGGAATTCCAACATAGATGCAGGAACGTTGGGGAATCTCCCAGATTTTGGGGAACTTGGGATGGTGCGAATAAGACAAACCTACATGGACGCCATGGCCCTTGACTAATAACGCCTGAAGAGTTTTGGAAGGGTGTATCTCCCAATCCAGAGCTCGGATTTGAGCATGGTTGCAGTCGTTGGAAATCTCTTAATGAGTAGAAGAGGATGGAAATATCGAAAAGGGTATTCAATATAATTAAGGAAAGAGAAATTTTGATTCCCCATCCCTAAAAAGGGTACTTAGGGGTCAGGTGTCTTACAATAGAACTCCTCCTTGAGGGCATCTACAAAGGTCACCCAAGTGGGTTCTCTCCTGAATGTTGTAGATTCATATGTGGTGTACCCCTCCCAGTAACCTTCCCACCAAGATTTGACTTGGGGACAGGATTTAAAGAGATCGAAGGTGATATTTTCACTCTCGGAAATGTTTTGGCCAAAGTAATAACCTTCTAGTAAATTCAACCATTTTTCTAGAGAATATGCATCTATCTAGCATTCAAATAAGGGGATATAAAAATTGACTTGTACCTTGAACGGTTTCACACATTTGAAATGGTTGCTTGTCTAATATGCCTCGACTACCATTAGTAGTCATCGAAGGATCTGAACGAAGTTGTCCATCATCTCATTCCTTTGTTGCAGACGACTTCCTCAAGAAACGTCTTAAAAGGATCTCCTTCTCCGTCATATATATTTTCTTCTAGCATCGGAGGTCACTTGGGCTCATGAGAGCGGTTGTCCTAAAGCCAAACTAGCTTGAGACCCAACTCTCTATACCCTGACCTCGTCTTGAGGGACATGCTCTGAGAAATGACAAGGAGTAGACTACTCTGACACCACTAATCTAGATTATGTTGAGAATGAAATGAGATACAAATGAAAATATAGAAGAAACACATAAATACAATGAAACACAACTTCTGTTAATGAATAAAATAGTAGAACATTGGTTAGAAAGGGGTAGCTTATCTCTAAAGAGAAAGAGATGTTGGCTACACTTGATTCACAATAAGGTTTACATCACACTCCATTGCATGCTTAAAGGACCTCCTTCACCTCAATTATATATGAGAGAGTGAGACGAGAATAATTCCCATGATGCGAGTGGGATAAATTGGTCTAAGTTTACAAAATGTCATAGGCATGTAAAACACTAGGAATTCTCGGGAGGTCACCCATCCCAATACTACTCTAGCCCAAGCGTCCTTAAATGTGGAGTTCTAATGGGATCCAATGCATTAAAGTTGTAGGCATTACATTACATTACATTACATTACATTACATTACATTAGGGATCCTATATACAGTCTCTGGTCCTCAAGACCCACCCAACACTCCTGGTCAGTCCACCCTTGGAATTGGATACTTAATCCAGATTATTTTGAGAACGACATGAAGGAAAATATATAATTGAGATATAACAATGAAATGCACAAAAATATAGAAGAGAACACATAAATACAATGAAACCCAAAAATGGGGTAGCTTATCTCTAAAAATAAAGAGATGTTGGTTACGCTTCATTCACAAGAATCTTTACATCACACTCCATTGCCTGCTTAAAGGGCCTCGTTCACCTCAATTATATATGAGAGAGTGAGAGGAGAACAATTCCCATGATGCATGTGGAATAAATTGGACTAATTTTATAAAATGTCATAGGCATGTAAAACACTGGGACTTCTCGGGTGGTCACCCATCCTCATACTACTCTAGCCTGCGTGCGCTTAACTGTGGAGTTCTAATGGGATCCGGTGCATTAACGCTATGTTGTAGGCATGTACATAAGACCACTAGGAAATCATTAAATGATATTTGTAATTAACAAATGAAGATGAAATTACATTTTATTCCCCATCAAAAAGGTGAATATCATGGTTTATCAAAACCACAAGCTCAAAATGGTGATTCAGTGGAAGAGGTGGATGGCCACTGAGATC
>SNQJ01S0125632.1:21799-35010 GCA_010110895.2 Picea sitchensis | reverse complement strand
GGCCGAACAATTGTTCGGCCGAAAACAGATTGTCGGAAAGAAAATATCCGTCCGACAAAATTTGTACACGCAAATCAAGGGGACGGTTATTGCACCGTTCAATTTGACGTTTATTTTCTCTGCCGAAAAATAGTTCGGCCGAAAACAAAATATTTCGGTCGAAAAAATGTTTTTCGGAATTTTGGAGACCTGATTGTCATGAAAGTGTAACCCACCTTCGTGATTTCACCCCATAGTAAATTTTAAGCCAAGAGTTGTTATAGGAAATCATATGATTGAAAGAAAATCTTGCAAGATGTGTCAATTTGTAGAGCGGCATGATATCCCTTTCCATATCTTTGAACTATTGTTGCTACTATGTTTCTCAATGGAGGCGGTCATTCGCACCACCTGAGAAAAGTAACACAACAACCTTCTTGTGGTTTATAACCCTTAACAAAACCCTTTCCATCACACTTTGCTGAGAATATCTACTAAGCCTTGTCAAATCTTCCATCAGCTCTTTTAATTCATAATGCAGTAAAAAATATAGCAACAACCGGCTCTACTCATCAGCTTCCTTAGGTCATCGATTTTTCATAGGTTCATTTTTTGGCTTGAAATTGTAATTTACAGCTTTCTTTTCACAGAGATCTGCACAGGATGTTTAACATCAATGGCTATCACTACAAATGGTACATTTCTTCAGGGTTCGAGTCGCAGGCCACAACCCTTTAAGGATGAAGGTAAATGCTACATGACACCTGGAGCAACCAATGACAAAAAATGGAAATATAGTGACACGTTACATCCTCTATCGCACATCAAGCCATGATGACTCACACCTCAAGAGTTTTATTATATTACCAAGAGTTTTATTATATTAACACTTGGAAAATGATTAATATAAATACACTACTACGCATAAGGTGTAAATTCAAATCACTATTTTCATACTTCAAAAATAAAAAATAGCAAAAAGGTCGAACAGATCTTCTGACGTCAAACTTTTTTCAAATTCTATTTTTCAAATCCCTTGGTATATAAATCCTCTCAACATATGGCTTAACTATAAAAGAAAAATCTTGTGGTAAACTGATTGTGTTGCATGGAATCCAGATGTGCATATATTTTTTGCCTGATCTTTGGAGGCTGCACATGTGATCACGATCCATGGGTTCATTCAGGTAATTGAATGTTCACCATTACCTTCACACGTTTTCCATTGATGATTACACTTGAATTCATGCTTGGCACATTTGGAAACTGTATTAAAACGAGCAACCAATTTGACAACCAGGCGGTCAATAAAAACCTTGTGGCATCTCCCTTCTATTTTACACTTGGCATTCCTATGCATTGGGAAATTTGTGTTTTCTTTGGCGTTTGTAGAATTGGTCCAACACCTCGCCATTTTAGTAATTTAATAAATGTGTTTTGTAATTCCCTCATGGGTGCCTTGGTGGCTTGAAGCTTGGAATTTGGTGGTATCACAATTTTTCTATGCATGCCACGATTGGCTCTTTGCCTTATATTGTAAGTTGTTGCTTTGACATTTGTATAAAGTGTTGCCAATGCTTGTCATTCGACGATAACAAGGTGTCTTGTTTATTTTTTCATATATGGAAGATATCCCACATCAATGGGAATAACTGACAGGATGTTGTTAATATATGTTGGTCGTTGCAATGCACTTTGATGCATAGTGCATCTTATTCGCCCCCTTGTGGGCTCCTCCCTTGATGGCTTTGGTACTTGATAGCTTGGGCGCTTACTTGGCATTGTCTAATTTGGCATGCGACTTGTATGGCGCTCGGGTGCTTGTCTTGTGGACTTACAGATTCATCTTAATTTCCAATGTTTTTATTTTTTTAATTAAAAATAATTAAAAATCCTCCATATAAGCCTGATAAAAAAAACAAACCTTGAAGAACCAAAATTTTTCCAAATTACACAATTTTTCCAACAACTTTTTATATGTGCTAACACTCTCTACCTTCTAGATCCCTCCCACTACGACGTCGTTCTCAGCTTATTCTTGTGCATCCCCACGGTGCCCCAATGTTGGTATCTCCATCGGACGTGATGCACCTCAGTCTATGTGATGAAAACAATATGGTTTAGGTCCATCGTTGTACAAACAAAAACATATAAAAAACAAAACAAAAATATTGATTACAAGGTTGTGGTTATCTTTCGTACCTCATGTGTCCCACTGTATTCCCTATGGGAGTACCAAGTCTGCACTGCCTCTGAAATCTACCCTATCATAGGGGAAGTCCTCAATCACCACTAACTTCCTTCTCCACCATGCGAAGAAGTCGGCAGTGAATATAAAAGAAGAGGGTTCATTCCCCAACCTGGGGTAAAGACTGGTCCACCTCTCCATACGAGGCTTGGTCACGGGGCATGATATTTTCGCATCATGTGGTTTCATATGAGGGATACACTCTAAGAAAAATGCAACCAAGAAAGAACCGTATCCAAACTGTTTATGTCTGCCAATCCTGCATTTGGATATTTTCTCTTTGGCGTTCCTCGGGAACCCTGCACTGCATTTGAACAATCTCGGTTCTAAACACTGTATGGAATAAGAGATTTGTGATTTAGAAGCCAAGTGGGCACTAGTGCTCCCCGCCAACTTGGTGATGGCGAATAGAACGGATCGAAGTGCTAGATCACTCACATATTTTATCACAATCCATCCTCCCACCAACCGTGACCCCAGTATGCAATGTTCGACAACATATGCCTCGGTCAATTGCAGAATAGTCCGGTGTCTGAAAAATATTTTGAGTTCCCCTCTCCTCGAAATCCACGTTAGAAACTATACATTGTCTATTTCAATTTCAAGCATATGCAGTCCTATTCGAAACGGTTGCTAAGCGTCGTCCCATAGACCGATCAAGTACTCAAGCAATAATACTTATTTTCTCATGTTTTGAAGCTTGAAATATTTGAGCAAGCCACAATTACGCAAGGCTTCCCTCGCTTGAGGTTCCTGGAGAGAAGAGATATCAATTAATCATCATTATCTAAATCCTCATGGAAAAAAAACTGCCTCTTTTTAACATGAAAATCAAATAATTTTTTAATTATGCGCTTAGAGCTCCCTCAAAGAATCGTACAGAGTGCTAACATGCCCTAAACATACGCACTAGCACGTTGAAATCATGATCAATGCTCCCCTTAATGCCTTGAGGGAGCGTCGATCCAGTTCGGCGCTCTAGGGCTTCCCAAGGAGCCTAGAACAACTAAAATAAAGGTTAAAATGCAGTAAAAAAGCATGAAAAAATATGAGAAGGAAGAGACAACAAACCTGGTCTGGACAGATTTGAAAATGGTCGCCCACAGCACCCACAATCGATGCTCAAAAAATTCTCCAAAAGAGGTAAAAATCCAAGGACCAGAGGAGAATGGTAAAATTGAATTTCTAACCTAGTTTGATATTTGATATGGTCAATTAGGTCATTTCTCCCTATTATAAAGTCTATTTTTGGGTTTTTTATTATTTTGTCAAGAAATTACTAATGTCTTGTGCCCATAACAGCTTGATTTTATAGGAATCTGAACGGAGTTGTTTTTGATGACCTTGTAATAACCATTTAGCTTAGTATTTTTTCTTTCTCATGCTCACAAATACATGAGAATGTAACCGAATATACTTTTATCACTTTTTCAGACTCGTAAAGGTTATACAAAAAAGGAACCCCTTGAGTCTCCTTTAAGCTCTTTTCAGACTCTCTAAACATGAAAAGATTGTCGAGTGATCTTGCTTCCTTTCAAACTCGTTAAAAAGTTCGAAAGGGAGTCTTATGAGTAATAGTTTATCTCTTTTCTGGACCTCAGAGAATAAAATTACGAAAAAGGACAACCCTAGAGTCACCTTTAAGTTCTTTTCAGACTCTCTAAACATGAAAAACCACTGAGTTTTCCTTCTCTGGACTCGCTAAACTACACATTGAAGGGCCCATCTCGAAACGAACCCATACTTCTTCCAGTTCATTAAACAAATGAAGAGGAACTTACCGAAGGTGAGTTATATCGAGCATGTGTTATCCTCCTTGAGCTCGTTAAATTAAAAAGAGGTACTCATCTATCTAGATGGAGGAAAAATTTGAAGGAAGTGGGTCAAGTTTCTTGAGAGCTTTTGTAAGAAGCTCTTGCAATCGCCCTTGAACACGGAACTTGTTTTTAATCTTCACACTGAACACTTGCATAATCCGCTAAACCTCTGCACTGAACCAATCTTATGAGTTCTTCCACTCCTTTGATACATCTAAAGAGTGTCTCAGCACTCGCTGCACTATGTTTTGGTCCACTCTGCATTTATGGTGCCAAGTCTCATGTCGTGCCTCAGTGTTCAAGGGAAGTATATGCCTCAAGAGTCAACCATCTACAAAATTACCAGTTTCCATACATGTGTCGGTATCTTTTCATTCGCTATATCTCATCATGTTCTTGTGTCAGTTTCATGTCGATGATGGGGGATACATCAAGGCCCTCTTTTGATGAGTATTTTCCTATCGACTTCAACACATCATCCGAGAATTAGACTTAGAAACCATTTAGTACCTTGGGACCTACATGCCTCAGTGGCAGGCCTCCTCACTTCCGACAGTAGGTTTAAATCATTGACCTCTCATCGGATGATTCCACGAATGTTCGACGTCAACTCATTTATTCACCTTCGTTGGATTCTACTAGGGTGTCTTGGGAGTCATTGACATCACTGGTGATTTCCCTCGCACTTGTTAACGGTTTACCTCAATGATCGATAATCAAGTGGTTTATACCATGTTAGACATCAAGACATCTATTCACATGGCTAGATTTGTACCACATAGGGATTGGGATGAAGACCATGGGTTGAGCATTCATTATGACATCTACTTTTCCCAGGCTACAAAAGAAGTCATTTGAGCATGATAATACTTATGTTATCACATAGATCCATGTTATATTGGCCTGTGGCTATGTTTTATCATCTCATATATCCATTGTGTATTTTGCGTGTCTACAATTAGTTCATGTCATAGAAGTATGGATCCACATTGTATCTCTGGTGGCCATACCCTTAGTCAATATCATCATGGATCCACAGTGTATTTATTGGCGGCCATACTTTGAGTCATTTATAGCCTGAGCATAAGTATGCATGCCTCAGGAATGGAACGTGTATTAACATTTGTTTGATGGTTGTCTACAGCTTCTAATAGGTTCCACGACTCTATACCATTTCTTCGGAGAATCTACAAAGTGTTTCGGCCATCAACTTTCATTTTCTGACTTCACACTTTGGGGAGGAATCTATTACACGTCAAATTTCATCACTTCGTAAGTGTCTCACTTTTGTCGCAAGTGTCGTAAGTGTCACATTTTCATCATGTAAGTGTCACATCGGGAAAGACACCATGAGAACACTTGATATGACCCTTAAAACATGTTAGAAGAAGAATCCCCATCATTTGATAGTCGAAACAAAGTGTTTTTCTATGAGAATTGGTCATCTTGGAAACTTTTGGAAGATCAACGCTCCCCTGCTCATATGAAAAGAGTGTTAGTGCTCTTTTTCTATCCAGTAGGGAGCGTTGTAGCACTTTGTTGCCTATTGTAAAGGAGGGTCAAATTGCTTGAGAAAATCTTGGGAATAAATCCCCTTTTTCTCTAAGGACAGTTATGGATGATTCGAGTTGATTTGGCTCAAATCTAACCCTTTGGTTGCATCTAAGGGAGATATTAGAACTCATGGAGTCATATCCTCAACTAATCCCAAATATTATCAAGGTGGTTAGGCCTCTCAAATCACATGAATGGAGGCATTCTCATGGTCAACAAGGAGGGAAAATAATCAACAAAAGCATTGTCATTCTGATTGTGGATCTTTTGAGCAAGGGGTTGGACGAGAAGGACTTGGAGAAGTTGTTGCAACACCATCCATGATTGTAAGTATATATTTAAAATTTCTTATCAATATACTTGGCCTATTCCCTTGAATCTTGTGTATTATTGTATGTGCTTGTCTATTGTTCTTTCGATCTTTGTAGATGGATTTGTTTAATCTAATCTTGTAGAGTAGGAGTTATTTGTTTCTCTTTGTTTTCCATTGCATTGCAGGTGTCAAGTTGTGCTAAGGAATTTGGAGATCGAACTCGAATTGGAAGCAATGAGGACAAACTTCGAAAGAAGGTGCATCACACTTTTTCTCCCTCTCTCTCTCTCTGATTAGTTAGACTAGATTCAAAGGGATGTTAGTGTCCATTTGTGTTTTTTTGTATTGGTATTAGGGATCTATAATCCAAGGGAAGATTTTCCTATCCGTAGGGGAATTATTTTGTAACACCACACCTGGGCCCATTTACAACAAGTACACCTTTGTGATAAATGAATCCTATCTCCCTTGGTCTACAGCCCAATCTAGGAGAAGGTACGCTCAATGCTTACTCATAACATTATAACAAAAGGTCTATCACACATGGAACTCCCATGTGGTCTTATAGAGGCTACTCCTTCTAGAAACACTAGGGTCAACTCCCCATAGTGTGTGACTTCAAGGTCAACTCCCTTGTCATGTCCTCATGTGCTCTCCATAAGGGTCTTGTCCTCATGTGCTCTCCACAAGGGACGTTGGGCTATAATCCCAAACCCTCTTATCCCCCTCGGATAAGTGTCCTCACAGATCAACTCAACTTAGAGACAGAGGAGTACGATCTGAAGAATGTCTCAGGAAGATACAAATATTAACACTCCCCCTTAGCGAGGTAGGCATTCTCTTCCACGCCAAGTCTGTCATGGAAGTACTCAAACTTCATCCTGGTAAGGGGTTTGGTAAGAACATAAACAATTGTTCATATGTAGGAAGGTACCGCATGAGTATTTCCTTCCTCTGCACCATGTCACGAATGTAGTTGATATACACAAGACTTGAGCTAGCTCATCCTATAAGGGGTGTGCAGTCACTTGGGGTTGATCATGCTAAGTCATCTTGGACCATACTTGACATATCGAGGTTCCCTCATGAAACCAATGTCTAAGACATATCAAGGTTACCTCATGGAACCAATGTCTCACAAGACATATCGAGGTTTCCTCATGAAACCTATATCTTGGTTCCTTCATCTGACCATATGAGGCACGTCAGGATGAATTCCACATTCCCTCATACTATTCCATACAAGACCCTCCGGGGAGAATGTCTCATGATATTGCCTCAAACATATCTAGAACACATCGAGGTTCCCTCATGGAACCAATGTCCCCCAAGACATATCGAGGTTTCCTCATGAAACCAATGTCTTGGTTCCTTCATCTGACCATCTGAGGCACATCAGGATGAAGTCTACATTACCCCCTACTAGTCCACACATGACCCTCCAGGGAGAATGTTTCATGATGTTGCCTCAAACATTTCTAGGACACGTCTGTTGATGATTAAAAATTGTCAACGAAGTTTTTCCCACAAAGTATTGCTAAGGCCCATTATTATAAAAACTAAATAATACTAGTAGGTGGGACCCCCTTGAACTATTGGAGAACAGATATGTTCATTTTTTATGTTGAGATGAAGTGCTCACATGGTTGTTGAAGATCTTGATGGTATTGGTTATGAATTGAGCTTATGAAGGGTTGATTCCTTATGTTACTACGGCCTATGCTATTCATTAATGTCATTACTGTATGTTCTTATCGCACCTGCATAACAAACATGTTAGTGAAATTATATGAAAGGCAAGATACTGTAACAATTGCAAAGAAAAGGGAACTAGTTTTGCAATACCACATGCGAATAATTTGAAGGAAATGAGAAACAATTGCTAGGGGAAGATTTTAGAGCTATCCTAACTATACTACATGCATTAAAAGACTTGATTATTATTGTTAAACCCTAGCTAACAAGTAAATGGTTATGAAATTGTGATTGAATCACATGTTAATATGCATATGGTTGAAATGTGGTGGCGCATTTGGAAAGGTGATAATGCTAATGGTTATGCAATGGTTAATGGAATTATGTGGCTGATATACATATGGTATGTTTGGATAGATTGAAAATCGGTGGCTCATTTGATAAAGTGGTGAACGTAAATAGTTATGTGATTTTTTGAGTTATATGATGTGAAATGAGATATGGTGATCGCACTACTGGCTTTTAATGTGGTGATGGTTTCAATAGATGTTTGATTAATCATGTTAATGGGGGATTGTTGGCATGTACTATTGAGTTAATGAGATGTGTGATCCAGATGGATATCGGTGGCCACCCATCTTTTCCAACTGGCTCAAAATAGTTTTCTGACAATTTTGGCAATTTACTGTTTTTAGCAGTTTTAACCTTCGAGGCCATTTTGAGGGCCTAAATGAAGGTTTTTCAGGATAGAGCTCTTCAATGATAGCCAAAGGCATGATTGAACCCCCAAAATGAATCTCCTCGATGATACCTTTTCAACAAGCTATCACATTCCTAAAACGGAGATCGTATGCAAAAGTTACGACCCTGGGAAGTTTATGTACTAACTTACCCAAACGGGGCCCACATGACTTTTGACGCTTCATCTCCTAGGGTTAGGTTTTTGGATGTATAGGGTTTTTGGCATTCTTGTTTATTGTAAAAATTCCTTCAGAGCCTCATTGTAATCTTCTTCTTTCAAATGTGCGTTGCCATCACATCTCTTCTCAGAGATAAGCCGCCACCATTCCAGCAAGCTTGTTTCCGCTGCATTTTACAGTTTCAGCTTATTTTGATATTGAATAGAAAACAAGTTTTACTATATATCTGTTACTTTGTGTTAAGAACCTATTGATAATTTGTATTCATTTTGTTATGTTCATAAAATTTGGATCAGTGGTATCAGAGCAGTCTGCTCCTTGTCGTCTTAATGCATGTCCCCAACGAGGTCGAAGTACAAAGAGTTGGGTCACGAGCGTGTTTCTCTTGAGGACAAAATCTCTCACACACCCAAGCGACCTCTCATGGCAGGAGAAAAGAAAGATGACAAGACATGATATCCTTTCAAACTATTGATTGAGGAATCCCTCACGCAACAAAGGAACGAGATGATGGATAGTTTCGCGTAAATCCTTCGGCGGCTACCAACAGGCGACACATCTTCTTTAAATAGAAGCGTCGCCCCCTTCAAGGTACAAATAAACTTCAATATTCCTATATTTGAAAGTCAGATAAACACAAATGTTGTAGACAAGTGGTTGAATCTACTAGAAGGGTATTTTTCTATCCATAACTTTTCGAATAGAGAAAATATTACTTTTGCGCTCCACAAAGTCGTTCCCCATGTCAAAGATTGGTGGGAAATTATCTATGAGCAAAAGGAAACAGAGGAACCCTCATTATTTTCAGTCACGACCACCTGGGAATCCTTCAGGGATGTTATTAAGGAACAATACTACCCTGTCGGAAGTTATGATGACCTGTATACCAAATGGACCACACTGCGACAAGAGAGAGACCAAGCAGTGCCAGATTTCACAAATATCTTCCATACCTTATGCACCAAGTTGGGTATCAAAGATTCAAAGTGACATCTGGTGCTCAAGTATCGTGGTTCTTTGCATAGATACATCTAGACTGAAATGGAATTTCTGGACATCTCATCCTTGGGCACGACCTACCGATATGCCATCAAAAGTGAGCATAAGCTCAAACAAAAGATGCAACAACTTGAGCCTGGGAACCCCTCACAACAAAAGCTAGGCAAGGGTGGCCCCAACCCATAGAACAAAGGAAAGAGAAAATATGGATAGTATCAGGACAACCAATCCAAGCCGCAAGCAAAGAAGGACACCGGAGAGACAAAGAAAGATACCGGGAAGTGGTGTGACTTCCATAAGAGCCCTTGGCATAACACTGCTAACTATCGCTCAAAGAAGTCGGTGTTGGCCGAAGTGAAAGCCTCTAAATGAAATGCGGATTCTGACTCTAAGACAGAACCAGAAAGGGGAATATGAATCATTGATGCGGAACCCAGTGCCACCGTTGCTACCACCAAGCTCCATCCTAGTGAACCAAACGAACCAGAAGAAGGAGAGTGCCTCTTTCATTCACAGATGTGGGTAAAAGGCACCCCGTTGCACTTCATCATTGATAGCGGTAGCCAAAAGAACCTCATCTCAGCAGAGTTCATCAAGCAACTGGCCCTGCCAACAACGCTGCACCCACAACCCTACACCATTGCATGGCTCCGCCAAGGAAGTGATCTCTCTGTCAGCCAACAGTGTCGACTGTCGTACGACATCAAGCCCTTCAAAGACGAGGTATTGTGTGATGTTAATCCTCTTGAATATTTTGATGTTCTTTTGGGCCAACCTTATTTATGGAAACGTCATGATGTATATGAGTCTAGGACTCATAGTGTTATTATTACTTTGAACAGGAAATTGTACAGGATACTCGAGGCAGTGCCACCTAGTGTTATTTCCTTGATCTCTACTAAGAAATGCAGGAAGGTCATCTCTCAGATGGGGAAGTTTGTCTTCTTCGTGATCGCTCTCAGAATAAGCGAAAGATCACAGCCACATCCAGGGTCTCTATGGTTGACCTCTCCACACAGCAAAAGCAAGTAGATAAGGTTGTGGAAGAATACTCGGATATCTTCTTCTCACCTATAGGGGTACCTCTGCACTGTCAGGTCAAGCACCCCATCGATCTGACAACCAGCGCACCGCTCCCCAATGGGCCAGTCTATCGTCGCTCTTTGTTAGAGAATGAGGAGATCAAGTGAAAGATCCAAGAACTTCTCCACAATAGGCACATCCGCCCCATCTCACCACCTTGCGGGAGCCCAATCGTGTTGGTACAGAATAAAGATGGAACTCGACGACTTTGTATTGATTATCGGGCTCTGAATAAAATCACAATAAAAAATCGATACCCAATTCCCTGAATCGATGACCTCCTTGATCAACTCACGAGAGCCAAATACTTCAGTAAGATTGATCTGAAGTCTGGCTACCACCAGGTCCCGATAGAACAGACAGATGTATGGAATATTGCCTTCAATTCAAAGGAAGGCCTTTTTGAATGGTTGGTCATGCCCTTTGGTTTGACAAATTCTCCAGCCACTTTCATGAGGATGATGGACGATATCCTGCGACCATTCACCAATACTTTTGTAGTGGTGTATCTGGATGACATTCTAATTTACAGCAAGACTTGGCTCGAACACTTGCAGCATATTCAGCAAGTTTTGCACACCCTGCGGTAGCACAAGCTATATGCCAACTTGGAAAAATGCTCCTTCGGCATGGACAGGGTCCATTACCTAGGCTACATCATTTATTAGCATGGCGTACATGTGGATCCAGCCAAGATCCAAGTCATTCGTGACTGGCCAGCCCCAACAACACTCACTGAGCTTCGGAGCTTCTTGGGCCTTGCCAATTTCTACTGCAGGTTCATGTTGGGATTCTCCCATATTGCATGGGCCCTCAACCAAATAAACAGGGGTGGTGGTAAGGCAAAATTTGTGTGGGGTCAGTCCCAACAACAATCATTTGATGATTTGAAGCAATGCTTGTGCTCAGCCCCAGTACTTTCACTACCAGACCTGAAACATCCCTTTGAGATAAAGACAAATGCTTCAGACTATGTTGTGGGCGTCATTCTCACTTAGCACGGTGACCCAGTGGCCTATCATAGTGAGACACTGTCATATACTGTATGTAAGTACCCTACTTATGACAAAGAAATGTACTCCATTCTGCAAGCATGCCTCTAGTGGAGACATTACATTCTTGGGAAGGAGACAGTCATCCAAACTAATCATAATCCATTGCAGTTCATGCCGACACAGGGAAAATTGCAGAATGACATCCATCAAAAGTGGTCCACATACTTGCAGCAATTCCACCTCAACATCAAGTTTAAAATAGGAAGCACCAATCACATCATTGATTGCCTCAGCAGACCGCTAGTCGTGGCACTCACCACGGTGCTAGACTCTTGCGGCCATGAGACATCTAGATGGCCCCAAATCTATGAGACAGACCCTGACTTCACCACCACCTACCAAATGTTGGGTGCAAACGAAGTTGTCGATAATTTTCATCTTTAGGATGGGTTGTTGTGTCGTCTGGGCCATATCTGTGTTCCATCAAGTGAGCAAGCGAAGTTGATTTGGGAAGCCCACTACAGTCAGGTGGCAGGACACTTCGACGTTGAAAATACAATGGTGATGCTACAGAAACATTTCTACTGGCCGAAACTTCAACAGAAGGTCAGCAAGTATATCAGGTCATTCACTGCCTGCGCTATTTCCAAACCGACCACTAAGAAACAGGGCCTATACACCCCTCTTCCTACTCCTAACAGACCATGGGAATCCATCTCAATGGACTACATGTTGAGCCACCCATCCACCAAGTGGGGAAATGACTGTGTTTTTGTGGTTGTTGATCGCTTTTCTAAGATGGAAATTATGGTTGCCTGGAAGAAGAGCATCACAACAGAGGCCACTGCCAAGATCTTCTTTGAATGAGTTTGGGTACATTTTGGAATCCCACAAACCATTGTCTCAGATCGGGATAGTTAATTTCTCAACACATTCTAGTCGATCCTTGGTCACTGCTAGACACCAAGCTCACCAAATCCACGGCCTTCCACCCCCAGACAGATGGCCAAACCGAGGTTGTAAATCAAATGATTGTGCATATCCTTCGGCATGGATAATTCAAAGCACCCTCGCATATGGGATGAGAGACTTCCCTATGTCCAGCATAGCTACAACCGAGCCCTGCATAGCTCAACCGGCCACAGCCCCTTTCAGGTGGGGTTGGGATTCCAACCATTGGGTCCCATAGATGTTGCACTTCCCCTTGCGGTCACCTCGACCGACTCATCTCCTGCTCCAAGTGAAGCTGAAAAACCCACTTGGTTCAATGAGTGGATCTAGCACATCCACCAACAGTTTCATGATATCCTACAGAAGTCCAATGACAAGTACAAACAACGCCATGAACAACATTGGGTGCCACATAAGTTTCAGGTGGGCGATAAAGTTTGGTTGCACTTGCAAAAAGAATGTATTACAGGACCCCATCGGAAGCTTCGCCCACTCCATTATGGGTCGTACACTATCACCAAGGTCATGGGGAATAATGCTTTTGAGCTCAACATTCCTCCTTTCCTTGGCCTGCACCCAGTGTTCAACGTGGATCTCCTTCGCCCTTATTTCCCACCATTATTGGACACCTTAGAAGTAGCAGAACAACTGACACCA
>SNQJ01S0125632.1:8571-21749 GCA_010110895.2 Picea sitchensis | reverse complement strand
CCACCATTATTGGACACCTTAGAAGTAGCAGAACAACTGACACCAATAGAGCTCAACCCTGATTGCATACAACAGGCATCCAATGATCATATTGTGGAAAGACATATCAATGGCACTCGACAACAAAGGATCCAGCTTTATCGAGTCGTCAAAGCAGCGAAACTCCTGCACCAAGGCAAGTGGCTCACCCGGGGCCAAATTCAACAGAAATTTCCTCATTTTATGGGGGACCTCAACGCAATGGAGACCATTGCTTCCTAAGGAGGGAGGATTGATCCAAATGGATATCGGTGGCCACCCACCTTTTCCAACTGGCTCAAAACAATTTTCTGACAATTTTGGCAATTTACTATTTTTAGCAGTTTTAACTTCCCGGACCATTTTGAGGGCCTAAATGAAGGTTTTTTGGGATAAAGCTCCTCAATAATAGCCAAAATCATTATTGATCCCCCAAAATGAATCTCCTTGATGATACCTTTCCAATGGGATATCACACGCCTAAAACAGAGATTGTATGAAAAAGTTACGACCCCTGGAAGTTGATGTACTAACTTACCCAAACGGGGCCCGCATGACTTTTGGCGCTTCATCTCCTAGGGTTAGATTTTTGGATGTCTAGGGTTTTGGGAATTCTTGTTTATTGTAAAAATTCCTTAAGAGCCTCATTGTAATATTCTTCTTATGAATGTGCGTTGTCGTCACATCTCTTCTCAGAGATAATCCGCCACCATTCTAGCAAGCTTGTTTCCGCTGCATTTTACAGTTTCAGCTTATTTCGTTATTGAATAGAAAACCAGTTTTACTATATCTCTATTAATTTGTGTTAAGCACCTGTTAATAATCTGTATTCATTTCGTTCTGCTCATAAAATCTGGATCAATGTGGGTGGAGGCGACGTGCATTTATTGCATGTCACCTTTACCCTTCCTGTTGGTCGCCACCCTAGTCAGGCTATTGTTCAATCTTGTTGTTGTGTTTATGCTCCGAAATTTTAGCAGGGTGGAACCGCTCAGCCAACTCTTGTTTTAAGGAATTCGATTAATAGGTATCTCCTTTTTTTGGCCATTATTAACTTCGCTCTAGTTATGAAATGATTACTGGATCAGGTGTATGGGTTTGTTTTTTTCCTAAGCATTGCAACTGTGTGAAATTTTGGTGTTTGAATGAAAAATGGATGGTTCTTCCTGTAATATTTTTGAGTTCATAGAGGTTATCGGTCTTCCTGGTGGTAGCTCTCTGTTACTATTACTATTTTAGTTGAAGGGTTTTTGTTTAATTCTTGGGTGGATAGCTATCTTCACGCACTATCACTATATCCAGTCTCTGGCTTTCATGGGTTTAATGGTCGGAGGTTTTCTGCGTTAGTATGTTTTGTTCACTTCAACATTGGTTGATTGCACCACCAGGGGTCACGAAATGAGGTTCGTGTTCTTCCTCAGCCCTGTCTTCACCTCTATGTTGTGTATGTTGACCGAAGAGCACGATGGTTATACCCTGTGTGCGTTAAAAAACCTTTTCCAAGCCAGACTAGAGCCCTACCTTTCAGTTATGGCCCCTGTCATGAATTTGTGCCCGACCACGAATGAGTCGTGGTCCTTCCTGTATTCACCGTGACTTTGTAGGTTTCACCATTACAGCGAGTGGTTCTTCTCTCTCTATGTTGGCTATGGGACGAACCTTAAACCCTCCAGTATAAATATTGATAGAGAGGACCAGCCTAGCCTGTTGGTTTTGCAACTTGGTTATGGTTGATGGGTGGTATAGTTGTCGACTTCTGAGCATAGGCTTGACTAGTCGCTCATATGATAGTCGTGTTGGTTGGTATATGGTTACTGACTCTGTTATAACAGTGGTAAACCCTACCTTGCCATGTGCATTTTCCAAGTACACAACCACTCTTCTTATTTTAACAACTCAGTATGGTAAATGGAGAAGGCCTCCACTCCGATTCGATTGGATGCGTGAGTGTGCCTAGTTTCCACAACTTATTAGGGTGATTGATTTTTTACGACAGTGGCGAATTGTTTGGTTAATACACAATCACTGGTATTTTCATTGAGAATCATTTGGACGATTAGTTGAAATTGGTTACAAAGACTTGATGTTGCTCACGCATATCGCGTGTGTGCATGGTGTTTTTTCAAATGAATCAATGGGCATGGTAACTATGTTCTTCTTTGGGATGAATGACTATTGAACTGGATCACTGTAGAGTTTTTTTTTTTTTTTTTCACTGCATCTTTCTATTTGTTCGACTGTGTAAACCTAGGTTACACAGCATAGTCGATTACAGTGTGATTAGATCACAAAGATATTATATTTAATCGATGGTTCGGCATGATGGATGAGTTATTCCAATGGTTGTGTATTGTTTTTGTTGAATGGATATGTTGCCTCATTGTGTTTGTTGGTTGTGCACTGTATATAACATAGATGGATTCACACTCAGAGTTACACACAGAGTTTTGAGCATTATTGGTTGCAACTCGATCATTTGTTTATACAAGCTTGTTGTTAGTACCTCGTCGGTTGGCTAGGTAGTCTAGTTTTTTTTTCCAATCACATTCGATTATGCCTGCACAGTGATGGATTTACACTTGCATGATTGAATTATTTGGCGCATATCTTGTGTTGGGTGGTGGCTATTGTCTGTTTAATTCTCAATTCGGATTTCAACAATTTGATATGGTTTTGGGTGTCTGTCCTTATTTATTTAACAAAGGTCATTGCATTCAAATGACAAACCCAATAGTGATGATATTGTGACTTCATTATTATTGTTGGAATTATGAATTGGGTATATTTGTTGATTATAGGCAGTGGTTGTTTTTGAATGGTTACAGATTGGAAATGGGTGTTATTCGAAAATTGTAATAAAATGCAAAGAAATGAAAGGAATAGGACCCCCTACAAATTGTCAATAATACATGTTGTCTTGTGGTGACACTGTGTTGGGTATTTGATTAATGAACAGTGAAATAGCTAAATGTACAGGAATTATTATTTTGTCAAATGATTGTTGGTTGATGCACCTTATTTCGCAGAATGTTATGGATCACTTAATTATTTTCATGAACAGTAAACGTCCTTCTTCCCTTTCATTATTTCACTTTACACTAATTACAAACCCTATCACCTCCCATATTCCTTTTTCACTCCCTATTCTGAGATTAATTACAGTCAAGAGAATTTATGTGTTAAAATGGATGAAAGTGGGAGTGTCTTGTGTGGATTGCAGTGAAGTTTTATTGGTTTTCTTTACAGTTGATTGTTGTTGTCATTGAGCAGTGAACATGCTTCTCCCCTTTCATTATATCATATTTTCACTTAATACAAACCCCTCACATATCCCAGAACCCTGTTTCACCCCCTTGCTCGTTGATTAACAGTAAAACAATTTGTATGGATTGGACTGCATGAGTCTGATACATTCTGAGCCAAATCTATTTCATATTTTTAAGAGTTTTCATGTATGGTTATTAAAAACACTATTTCTTAATCGATCACGCATGAAGGATGAGTTTTTTTAGTAGAGGAAGCCATGGTCGAGGAAACAGAGGTAGAGGTAACTGGAACTGAGGCCCAAGAAGGCCCAGGTTCTCCATACATTTTGACATTGATTCAGAAGAGCTTGGTCAGTTGTTTCATGTTGGATTCTTTAATTGGAATGGGCAGGGAATAGTCTAACCTAGGCCTAAAAGGCCTCCTTTCCAAGCCTTGCAAGCCCCCGATATCCCTATACCTCCTCATGTCTCCTTACAGCCTGAGGTCCCTGAAAATGATGGATGGTAGGATATTTTCCACCCGATAGTCTCCCAACATCGTGGCTGGCCCAACTTGTCTTTGCATGCTCCTTCACCTTTGAACCTCATTGTCCAAGCTTCCCCTAACCACTCATCAGTGCAATCCTCCCATGCTAACAAGAGATTGAAGACTGAAGCCCACCATGCACTTGATAAAGGAAAAGCCATTGTTGCCCCTTCCTCACCCTCCAATGACTCTGACAAATCTGTGTCTTCCCGGATGCATTTGAGGGACGATCGTTCCCACGTGATCAGCGAGATCAAGCCTAAAGGTTGTGCACAGCCAAAGGAAAATTCAGGAAAATCAAGAGGTGACAACAGCAACCAAGGAAGGGTTTCATCATAGACTGGGAAATATGGCTTTTGAGTTTTATGTTATCTATTTTTTTATGATAGTTGACTTCATGGATCTTTGGACAACATGTTTTGTTTTGGATATATGAGTATTATTTTTGAAATAATTTCAAATTTCATGAGCTAAAATTGCCAAAAGTAAATGTGTTGATGGGAGACACAAGGAGGTGTGTTTTGGTTAACTAATGGTTATGTTATGATTGTTATGATTGTTATGAATTAAAGGGAGTCACAAGGGGTCCCACCTACTAGTTATTATTTATTTATGACCCTTATTATGATTATTACCTTTCCCCCTAACTAAAGTTAGTTGAGTCCTTTAATTAACTTAACTAATGAGTTGGTTTAACTACTTTAACCAAATCTAACTTGTTAAAAGCAAAAGGAAAGGGAGGAAGAAAGAAAGAGAGGATAGAAGTAGAAGCATGCTAAGGTTTTCTCTTTGAGTTTATGTTGAGATAGTTCAATTTTCATTCATTCATATATTCATCACAACCTAATTCTCTTTTATGATAGCAGGGTCGTATTGTAGACAACAATATTCAGGGCTTAATCAAATCATTCAGACACTTGTTCTTCGGAGGTGTTGATCTAACTTTGATAGTCTGTGTAGACTTATCTGTTTGTGAATTAATTTTCATGATTGTGCAGATTTGAGTGGGCAGCAATATGTGGCAAGATGATCCAGCTTTTAGAGTTCAGTTTTGGTTTTTTGTTAGAGGTCCTTTTGTATGTTCCATCGGGGATGTTTAAGTTTGACTTTGGTCTAAGATTTTTGTATGAGATTTTGTAAAGAAAATGACTCTTTGGTGAATTGGAATGAAATAAATAATTGTTTTATGTCTCATCTATATTGATTATCATCTTGGTGTCTTTACTTTTGTTCTTACATTTATTTCAGCAACTGTTATATTCAGAAAATTACATAAAAAGTGAATTTCCATCAAGATATTTGTTGATAAAAGACTAGCCTAAGCACTCGTAATTAATACCTATGAGTTAGGATGTTATTTTTGTTGGCTATTAACATAGGGTGATATTCCCATCTACTTTGCTTTAGCCAAGTAAAGTCTGAAAATGCTTGAGTATGATCAATTTATATATTTTCCTCAACAACATCGAGGTTCCCTCATGGAACCAATGTCCCCCAAGACATATCAAGGTTTCCTTGTGAAACCAATGTCTTGGTTCCTTCATCTAAACATCTAAGGCATGTCAGGATGAATTCTACATTCCCCCCTACTATTCCACACATGCCCCTCCGAGGAGAATGTCTCATGATGTTTCCTCAAACATCAACACTCCCTCGAATCCATCTGATAATCAGCAGTCTCATAGAGAGAGAGAGAGAGGGAGGTATCCCCTTTGTTTCAATAATCTAATGAAGTTCCAAGATCCATGAGAGATTGTGAAAAAGAGAAATCATATTCAACATATGGTGAACTCTCTCCTCAGCAATGTACATGGACTGCATTAGGTAATTGTATCCTACCACCCTGATGTATTTGACCACGACATGACAAATTTCAGGGGAAGGATTTCTGATGTGAAGTGCCACAATTACGATGTTAGCATCTCCAACCAACAAGCTATAGTTGTGTAGGAATAATTCTAGGGTTCTAGCATTCCCTGTGATCAAAACATGCAGCCACTTTTCATAGTTGTCGAAGAAATATCATGGTCGATTGTTTCCTTCAAAAGAGAGATAGAAGAGATTGTTCATGGGATTTTCAAGCTCAACTCTACGAGTTGCTTCTTCTGTTGATTTCCTTTCCATTTCCCTGAGAACAACAATTGTATCCTCCTCTCAATTTGACTCACGTTAGCATTACCATCAACAATTATTTGTATGCAAAGTTTTTTTTTTTATCCGACAACTCTTAGTGAGTCATCTGTGTAGCAATAAATACACCTTTCCCATGAGGAGTTATTTCCAGTGGTTAACCCTACGTCAGCACTCTAGCATAGTACATCCATTATTGCAATGATGGGAAAACATCTTTATATACTCACATCGCTTACTGCACTATATGCATCCTTCTCTATATATGCATGTAGCCTCTGCTTTTCTTGCACATTCCATAAATCTTCACAAAACACAAGCTATCTCTCATTTTCCTAGGCCCTCCTATGAGAGAGTCAAGCCCAGTCTTGCTCTGATACCATGTTTAATTTTCATATGAGATGATATATGATTGATACATTATTACAATGATGAGTGTTCCATATATAGAGAACATATGGTGACCATCCATGAAAGGATGCATCCCTTGGATAATAAATAACTAATTATTTATTATATATATTTATACCTTGTATTATAAATATCATGTCATATATTATCTATATATATATATATATATGGAATAATGTCTTCCTGATTTTGTCCAAACATCAACAAAACCAACACCCTTAATCCATTGAGTTGACTTTAGCTTCGAACGACACCTCCCTTTTAAAATTTAAAAAAGATGGGTTTTTTTTCCAAGGACCAATTGACTTACTAGAATCTAATATTCCTTGAATCCCCCTTCATGAATCCCTTGCATGGAGCCTGAATGGGAACAAGGGTTATTAAACAATGATGATTCTTCGACTATCATCTTCTTTGTCTCCTTTGAGACCTCGACTACTTTCTACTTCCATGATTTTTTGAATGGTGGGAACTAAGAAGGGGGCATTAGACATTGAGCCATCAGATGACCCACTTCATGGCATATGAAATATATGAAAGGCACCTTCCAATAAAATCTATGCGCTAAACCCAAGAAAATTCTCCATATACCAGGTCTACTCTGATATGTATTCACGCCTAGTGCATGTCCAGTTTGGTTTACCATCCCGGATCACACCCCACGAACTTCCCAATTTGGTTTCCAATGGACACCATAATATATTTTTTATAGAACACCATGGGAAAATTCAGAGAAATTTCCCAGACTTTCATGGGCAAAAGCGTGTTATGAGTGGGGTCAAAATTCACTACCCATTCCTTTAGAATGAGAGTCGATGGCCCCCAATTCCACACACGACTTAAAAAAAAATTATAGTTCCTCCTTTGAACTAATTTTGAAGACAATCCACCCTCTCGAAAGAGTATGGAAGATAGGCATGTAGCCTAGCAAATCTTCCCAGTCGTGTCCAACCATCCTGCCAGAGTTGGGGCACGCACCACCTTCCCGCAAAAGTGACCCACCGTTGTACATCCCAACAATGCAGGAATTTTTCTCATGACTATGTCCTCCTCTAAAACCATACATTGCTTCTCCTTCCGAGCCTTCCAGCACCTAGCCTTGAGTTTGGTCAAGCGGGAGGGTTCTCCATCATGAGGCGTTAAACTCTCAAAGCATGACACATGTGTATTAGCTTTCTTCCTCATGATGGATTGCATGTGAAGAGTTTCCACATGAAATGAGTTGTTCTCGCTCCCCCTTCAAGCTTGCTTGCACTCGCATGCATGAATTCCATCAATCATGGGGTTCTAACACATGCTTTTATCACAAAGGCCTTCAAAAACCAGGATATGAGATCTCACATCATGAACCTAACCATCAGATGGTTCTGGAGCTATTCCACATTCAATATGCTTGTACTATTGTAGACTAACAAATTCCTCATCACTAATGAAAATATCTTGGAGGACGATCCATTCTACCTCGTAATCTACACATTCCTCCTTCATTTGAAAAGTTATGGATTACACAATAAAACTCAATTAAAACTATGAAAAGACCCCACCAACTTCGCACTTAAACGATAGGCACTTGACAAAGGTTAATAGTTGTAGAGAAAGCTCGTATCATGACCATTTTCCACCATGGAAACAAAGACCGAGCAGGGTCGAGCCAACCCAGGGGATAAGCACCTAGGTTTTTTTTTTACATTGCCAAAATATAATTATGTTATTTAAAATATAAATATTTATATATTATTAAAAATTCAATATTAATAATTATTTTTTTCAAATCACATCTCACGTGTCAAAACTCATTATATCACATTATTGATAAAGAAGATCACATCAACAAATACTTATACACTTTGTGATGTGGCTAAGACTTCAATATCCAAGATCACATTCTTGATAAAGAAGATTGCATCAACAAAGAATTATACACTTTTCCATGTGGCTAAGAATTCAATATCCAAGCTTTATTTTGCTACCCTCTAGCAAATCTTTCACAACCACAAAATGCTTGCAAAGAAACATGAGAGACCCAAACCATGAGCGCAACTCTCCCCTTTTATTTTTATATTTATAATTTTTTAATGAAGTCCATAAAACGGATTCCCATTAGACTCAAAGCATTCAACCACTATCTTTCTCTAATTTTAAATAAGGTGTCCTTTTGCTCCAATGCTTTGTCCTTTCCACCCACTCTTGTTGGCCTTATCCTTGTGAATTCAACACTAAAGTTTCGAGTCAAATTTTAAAGTAACTCTTAATCTTATCAAAAGTATTGATATGGCATCCTCGAATGGGGCATCAGGGAGGCAAGGTAAGGCTATGATAGTGTGGAAACATGATGGACATGTGTCAGAAACATCAATTTTGGGTGTGTGTGGAAGATTATTGCCATGAATGTAAGGAGGCCTCGGGACATTATTGCTTGGCCTCTATGCTCTATTTTTTAAGTTCATCATCTTGTCAAAGGATGAGCATTACCTAGACACATAACACCAAAGAGAGGAACCGATATAGAGGTATTAATTGTGATTTCCATATTCATCAAGTGTCGTCAAATATGGGGGTAGGTTTCATCAACTCCACAAAAGAGAGTTTTGGAATTGAGTTATTTGAAGCCAATACTTATTTCTCATCTGCATGCATTTCTCTTATACTGCACTCAGTTTCGTCTACTTATCTTCTTCGAAGGAAGGATATTTAAGATGGTGAGTGGTAAGGAGTTTGATGAGGGGGAATCCAACCCGGGTTTGTGGATATGCATATTGAGGAAGTACAAAGTGCCCTCAAACCTAGGCAAGATACCCTTGAAGACCATGCCAAAATTCCCCCCAATTGTCGTAGTTACAAAAGCTTACAATCAACTATTCTCCACATAAGTAGAAAAAAAAGTGGAGGATATTGAAAACAAGGTAAGGGAGCTCAAAGGTATAACATCCAATTATAAAATTGATTTGGAGTCGATTCCTTGGATACTTGATACAAGGTTCTCAAGAAGCAAAGACGCCAAATATCTAAAGTTATTGGATTTGTATTGACACATTAAGACCACTTTTGTCATACAATTGAGATAAAAGGAACCCAACACAATGAATTTCTCAACAAGATTGACCAATTGGATTAGAAATATGAAAATTTAATCAATGCAATCTAGGGGTTAGAAGTTAAAAGTGAGAAACCAAATAAAACAAGATAGGGGGCAATGGCAAAGGAAGAGGATCAAAGTGTAGATTTTAACCTTGTACAATATTTACTGCAAACTGATTTTCAGTAAAAGAACATAAAAGATACAATGGCAAATACAAACATTACACAAAGATTTTTCCCCAAGAAACCCAAACCGGGAAAACCAGCATATTCTATATTCATTCATTGTGTTACATTGTTTACTATACAATATACATATAGGAGCTAGTGGCATCCAAAACCCTAACCCAAATGACCTGGATTAGTCAACAACCTTAATTCCTTAACCGGAAATAGAGAACCATCGGCAAAGAAACCATGTGCTAAAAAACCACCTAAATATGTGACACGTTTCCCGAGGAAGAAAAAAATTTCTCGAGGGCATTGCCCCTGAACCCCCGACGCAACACTCAGACACTACTACTCATGCAAATGATATAATACATACCCAACATTCTCCCACTTGTTGTTTTCTTTGCATACAGGGGGTTACAGGGTTGCATAGTCAACAATCTAGGGCAACAATGCCCATGGATCCTCTGCACCAAGAGAACTTCTCAATGCTCACAAATTTTTTTAATGAATCCGCAACATTCTTCAAAGTGTCCACCTTCATCAGCAATACTTTCTTTTCTTCAACCATGTCTCTCACAAAGTGATATTGAATATCAATATGCTTTGTCTTTGAATGATAAGTTGGGTTCTTCGCCAGAAAAATTGCACTTTGTCTGTCACAATCTATCCTTATAGCTTGATGTACCAACCCAATACCTGAACACAATCTTTGTAACCATACTACTTCCTTACTTGCATGAGTAGCTGCCATGTATTCATCTTCTATAGTTGAAAGTGCCACTACAGCCTGTCTTTTTCTCATCCAACTTATTTCTCCTCCAAACAGGTTAAACACATACCCACTTGTATATATCCTACGATCCAAATCTCCAACCTAGTCTACATCCACAAATCCATGTATATCCACCACTCTGTCCAATCCCAATTTTCCTTGGTATCACAATCCATAGCTAGCAGTGCCACGCAAATACCTGAAAACCCTTTTTACTGTTGTCCAATGCTCCTTCCCTGGTTTTAACATATACCTGCTCAGAACTCCCACTGCATGTGCAATGTCCGGTCTAGTACAGACCATTGCCTACATCAAACTGCCAACTGCACTCGCATATGGTACATGAGACATGTCCTCCTCCTCTTCAAGTGTCTTGGAACATTGATCTGCATATAACTTTACCCCAACATGAATAGGAACCTTGACTGGTTTACATTCCTTCATATTAAACCTCTACAATATTGTCTCGATGTATTTTCTTTGATTTAACCAAAGTTTCCTCTTTTTCCAATCTCTTTTAATTTCATGCCCAAAATGAAATTTGAAGCATCGAGATCCTTCATGTCAAATTTAGAGGACAACTGAGTTTTCACATCCTGGATAATCTCCTTGTTGTTTCCTATCAGCAACATGCCATCCACATACAAGACCAAATAAATCAAATGATCACCAATTAATTTAAAATACACACAATAATCCTCTTTGCTTCTTGTGAAGCCAAGTCCCATCATATAAGTATCAATTTTTTGATACCACATCCTTGGTGATTGTTTTAAACCATACAGGGACTTTTTCTACTTGCATAACAGCGCCTTCTTTCCCTTCACAGCATAACCTTCTGGTTGCTTCATATATATTTCTTCTTCTAGATCCCCATGTAGGAATGTTGTCTTCACATCCATTTTTTCTACTTCAAAATCAAATGAAGCAGCAACAGATAATATAAATATTATAGAGGTTAACTTGGCAACAGGAGAAAAAATATCACCAAAATCAATTCTCTCAACCTGGGAATAATCCTTTTCTACTAATTGAGCTGTGTATTTCTCCACTTTTCCTTATGCATTCAGCTTCTTTTTAAATACGCATTTGTTTCCAATGGGATTTCTTCCATTCAGCAACTCCACTAAATCCCAAGCCTCATTCTTATCCAAAGATGACATTTCTTCGTCCATGGCCCTTTTCCATAGATTTCCATCCTCTGAATCCACTGCCTCCTTAACAGTTCTAGGATCATCATCAATAATAGACAAAGCAAAATTTGAATGGAAATCAGATGGAGTGTACCTTTTCGGTAGCCTTCTTTCTCAAAACGATCTCCTCAATACTGGAGTATGAGGATCTTCTTCTTCTTATTCTTGTTCTTATGTAGAGTCTGACTCATCATCCTTTAAATCAAACTTTATTTTCTCTGGTTCTTCCTTACTTGGTAGGACTTCTTGTTTAACAACATCCTTCATTTCTCTAAATACCATATCTCGGCTATACACTACCATCTTAGTTTCTGGGCTCCAAATCTTATAACCTTTGAGACCATCTTTATATCCAATAAAGATACACTTTTTGACATTCTTATCTAGCTTACTCATGTTTTCCTTTAGAACATGAACATATGCATCATAGCCAAATACCTTGAGATGTGTGAGAGAAGGTTCCTTACCAGTCCATACCTCTTGTGGAGTCTTGTCATCCAACGCTTACGAGGGTGATCTGTTGACCAGGTAACATGTAGTACCCATTGCCTCTGCCCAAAATTCTTTCCCTAAACCGACACCACTGAGCATGCACCTTGCTTTTTCCATCAGCGTCTTGTTCATCCTTTCTGCAACTCCATTCTGTTGAGGTGTATATGGAGTAGTCTTCTGCCTTTCTATACCACACTTCTTACATAATTCTTAAAATTCATTCCTGCAGAACTCTTCACCATTATCTGTCCTCAACACCTTAATTATTTTCTCTATTTGATTCTCAACAAGAGCCTTAAACTCTTTAAACCTATCAAAGACTTTGGATTTCTTCTTGAGGAAATATATCCAAGTATTCCTCAAGAAGTCATCTATAAATGAGACATAGTACAGAGATTTTCCCAATGATGGGACTGACACAGGTCAAAAAACATCATTGTGAATTAGATGTAAAATTCCTTCTGCCCTCGTTGCACTAGAGGGGAATCTTACCCTATTATGCTTCCCATATAGACGATGTTCACATAAATCAAAATCCAGAGAGCAGTTAGACATACCTTCAACCATACCTTTACCGTGTAGTGGTTGAATACCCTTCTCTCTGATATGCCCCAGTCTTTGATGCCACAACATAACATTTTTTCTAGAGACTGTAGGAGTTCTTTCTTCTTCAACTCCAATATCAGGAACAATGGAACTATTACACCCATAACTAATAGTGCTTCCTTGCATCTTATACAGAGTTCCAAACCGAAATCCCTTCAGCAACACCATTGCTCCTCGAACCATCATGAAGGTTTCCTTTTCAAATATTGTTTTTACCCCTGCATCGTCCATTTTGCTTACATAAATCAAATTTATAGCCAAACATGGGATGTGCATAACACCAGGCAGTGTTCTAATCCTTCCATCTATGAGCCTCAACTTGACTTTTCCTCGTCCTATGATTTTGGTTGTTGAATCATCACCTAAGAAAACATTACCTCCATCATACCTTTCATATTCATAGAACCACTCCCTATGGGGAGTCATATGAAAGGATGCACCAGAGTCAACCAACCATGCCTCATGATCTACATGTGTGCTTGAAGAAGCCAAGTACACATCCCCTCCTTCTT
>SNQJ01S0125627.1:8650-26614 GCA_010110895.2 Picea sitchensis | reverse complement strand
CCTTCGACGAGCTCAAGAAGACATAGCGAAAGCCACCTAGTCTTTGGTGCAAGCACAAAGAACACATGAAGAGCGATGGAGAAAGGAAGAACATGAGCAGCTTGACTTACAAGCGAAATGGGAGGAGGAAAAATCCCAGTTATAGCAAAGCAAGGACCAATTGCTAGCAGAGAAACTTGAAACACAAGAAAGAGTTCACAAGGCATTGCGCTCTGTGACAATCATAGAAGTGAAGATGGAAGATCGTCTTACACAGTAGGTGACCCAACTGGAAGAAGTAATCTAGCAACTTCAATAGTGCATCACAAATATGGAACTCCACACCATGCCTAAGACACCCCAAGAGATAAGAGATCTAAGAGAAGCCACTGCTCGAAGCACAGTCGACCAATTAAAAACTTTGGCTTCGGAATGTAGGCAGCTAAGCACCAAAAGTTAGGAAAATATCCCTGCAGACAGGTAGATTGCCTCAAAGAGCTAGACCCTTAACTCTAAGACAGAAATTGCTTAACGTGGACATTGACTTCCTTTCAGATCTATACAAACTAATGCATGAGGAGGAAGGAGAATAGAAGTACCTTTTTACCGACGTTTGTCCCTGCACGCTTCGAGTTGAGCTCCAATATTTCGCTCCTCGATGAGCCCTATAGACAAACAATAGTACGACCACTTCCTACTCTATTGATATTAGCTTGAAAACAAATCTATCTATCAGAGATAAGTTCATGTAAAATCATAGACAAACTAGAAAGAAACAGGCCAAGCGTGTCATATTAATGAGAACAATGACAGCAGTAATTTACAATCGTAGATGCGAATGTGACAGCTTCGTCAAGTCCCCTTTGTTTAACCCTTTCTCAAAAGATCCATGACCTGTATGATAGCAGCTTCACTAATCACTCTCCTTCAGTTCACTGTGTTTCCTATGGGATCATAGGTTTCATGCTTGCAATTCTTCCCCCTTTCCACCATCATAGAGCCTGCTTATATAGGTTACAAGAGGCTTAAACTCTTGAGGTATCTTTAGGGTAGGTTGAGGAATTCCCTTCTTAGATCAGGGATCTCCTGATTGAACCAAGAATTTGAATGAAACTGCCTTCCAAACTTGAAATATCCTCCCCTTATTCTCCTCAACAGATCAACCACTGCCCAGATTAGATAGCGCTCCTTCAAAAGGGGCATCAGGGCGCTATAACGCTCCCTAGTAGGCTTAAGGGGAGCGCCAGCGCTTCAAATATGGGTAGCGCTCCTTCAGAGGGGTGATTTGGCATTATAACGCTCCCCAGTACCTTGTGGGGGAGCGTCAGCGCTCCTAAGGGTGCCATAGGGGAGCGCTCTCCCTCAAAACCCTAGTTTGAGAGCTCCTTTCAGATGGTAAGAGTTCCTTGACTCCAGTTAACCATTCTCCTTCCTCCAAATCAGGTGTTTGAGATTTTCTAAGTGTTTCCTTAGCATTGTCATCATGTTAGTATGCTTTGTTTGACATTTGCGACACTTGTGAACAACCTGCGACAGTTGTGAGGAACATGTGACACTTGCGACACTTATCAAAGCGAGTAATATTGAGGTGTAACAAGAAGCGCCCAGACCTATGAAACCCTCGCAAAGAATCCAAAATTGCAGACATTAGAGGCACATCTCCACGAAGCAAAGTAGCATGCAGACATGCTACAAGAGAATCTAAAGTTTGTGACCCCAGTCGAAAGAATGAAGAGGTTCACAGAGCAATGCACAGCAAAACAACAAGTACACATGCTGCAAAGTAAAGTAATGGACGTCTCTCAATGACTGCAACCACTCCAAGAGAAGGCATGCCAACTGTTCAATGAACTTGAAATCCAGGGAGCTCAACTCGAACAGGGGGTCATCACTACAGAACAGCACCTGGAAGGACCACTCAATGACACAGTACTCCAAGAATTTACTGAACAAGAGGTTGTCTTACTGCAACAGGTCAAAGTCGCTTGATCCAAGCTCGAGGCATTTGAAGCAGAATTGGTCAGACCTGAGTGACTCGGGACAAGTCACAGGTGAGTGTTGGGGGCCTATTGGCCCTTGAACAAGTTTTGAAGAGTACTTGGTCTTACTCGACCACTTTTGGGACTGCGAAAGCTTGCCAAGGAAGGAGCGCAATGCGAAGTAGAAAATAAGGAAGCAAGACCTATTTTGGGATCCATTTTAGGGTTTTGGGTTGATGTAACGAGAAAGGGATGTCGGCATGTGGGTTTACCCATGTTTAGGCCCATTTTGTAATCTATAAATAGGAAATATAGATAGTAAGATAGGGGATATAGAAAAGTAGTACAATTGTGTGATGTATGAATGAAATCTTAGTGCTAGTAATGGGATCTGTGTGATCAGATGTATCTTAGAGTGCTCTGTGCATGATATCAGAGAGCTAAGTGCAGGTTGTTATAGTCTGATGTTGAAGAGACTTCATCTGCTTGGCAGGTGTTTCCGAAAGGGCCGGTAGTTAGGGATTTGTTGGTGCGCTCTTGAGTGTTGAACCCTGGGTCTGCCCCAATGCCAACAAAAAGCAAATAAAAATCAAAAACTATGAAAATTAAAAACTTACCCAACTCTCCTCGCACTGCTCCGGGAGGAACAACCATATTCGGGTCTTTGGAAAAGTCAATGCCATCATATGGATAGTCTTCTATCACTGGAATCTGGCAAGACCACCAGTCGAAGAACTTATCATCGAAGGCCTCCACGGTCCTTCCACCACCCTGTCGCAGCAAAAATGTCGCCCATATACATACTGCTGGGAATGGATCTGTGTGCCCTCGTACTATATCTCGAGGGATAATACTAGACACCCTCTCGAATAAGAATACACAAAGTATGGTCCCAAACCCGAAGTTTATGTGCCTCCGCATGCAGCACTCAGTCAATTTCCTTTTCATGCAGTCAAGTAATGTTGTGCTCCAATAAAACACATGTGCATTCAAACACTGCACCGCACAATGCATATGCGCCCAGGACACTTCGTGAAGTGCAGCGGATCCAGTGATCCGCCCAATCAATAGTACTATCACTTTCAATGATAGGTTAGATATCTTGTTGATCGGCACCTCTATGCCCACTTTGTCAGTCCCTACCTCACAATGGCGCCCAATCAGCTCCCCTATGTTATGAGGCCCTGGAGAAAATGTGCGGAAGTTGATTGGTTCCCCTCTCCTCAAGAGGCTAGTCAAGAAGTAAATGTCCTCTATAGTTAGAGTCAATGACTGACCTTCAATCATGAAGGCCTCTACATCCGGGTGCCAATAATCTATCAAGGCGTTCAGTAGCCTTGGTTGTCCCCACATGAATGGACACTGGTAGAATTTCAATAGCCCACATTGAGCCAATGCAGTTGGCACACCAAGGTCCTCACCGACCAAAATTTCAATGTCTTCATTCTCTCTTTCCCTCCAGTGAACATACATCCTACAAATGCCAGTTCAGGAGGGGAATTAGATATTGCTTTTTAATTTTTTCCACAAAATTGGGGGCATACACGGGTTGTAGTGGTGACAGTCGCGTATGCACACGTGCAGTAATTCTTCTGCACGCGTGATGTCCCAAGACAGCCCATGTATGCCTAGGGCCGACCCTTTTAAAGGTCGACGTCCCCCAAAAAAATAAAATAAAATGCATAAAATAAAAATTGAAATGCAAGATGAGTGAATTTGTACTTACTTGGTCCAATCGGAAGTTCATTTCGTCCACTGAAGCTCCCAGAATCAACACTCTTATCAAAGGGGTGTTTTTGGCTCCAGAGTCAATTTCCCAAATCAGCAATGGTGATAATGAGCTGCCAGCTTCTATTTATCGACTTTTTGGCCCCTTTTTGTCATTTTTTTTGGACCGCCTTGTCTTTTTTCTAAATTGAAAATCATTTAGTATGGTTCAGGAGTTTCTTTGGGAAGGTTACGATAGAGGTCACTTCGAGTATCGGGGATATTTTGGGAGATTTGGGTCACTTTTGAAGGTCCTTTGGTAAAAATATCATTTTTTCAACTTGAGCATTTAAGTTAGGATTCCACCTCCACTTTTTGTATCTCGTTTTCTTTATCACTTTGCCATAGGATCGAACCCACCGAGTTGTGACACTGAACCACCTTTTCTTCTTTACAAGTTTCGTAATGCCATGGTAGATCCTTCCCCTTCATGGATGCCCAAGCTAGATACTGCTTGCATTTTTGGCATCCATGTTGTTGGTAATGACTATAGGCTCGGGAGTCCCTGTTACTCTTGTCCGGATTATGAGTTTGAGCCTCATCTGCATGATTCTTTATCACTCTTGACCTCGCCCTTGGGAGTCCCAAAATTTTAAACGGGTCTTCTTTTAAGCCCTTTTCAGACCCTTTAAAACATGAAAAGATTGTCGAACGATCTTGTTGTCTTTCACGCTCGTTAAACTGAAATTTGAAGTCATGTCTGTCCGGCGGTAGTTTACCCCTTTTTCGGTCCAGATGGTTAGTTGTACGAACAAAGGCATACTCTAGGAGCTTCGGTTCCCTAGAAGAGTATTCTCAGGTATGATTTTGACCCTTTTTCGAGCCTGAGGGACTAAATTTATGAAAAAGGAACCCCCACGGAGTCCATAGTTAAGCTCTTTTCAGACTCCCTAAAATTGAAAAGATCGTCGAGTGACCTTATTCTTTCACACTCATTAAAATGGTCCAGAAGAACATTCCTGATGGAGTCCATAGTTAAGATTTTTTCAGACTCCTTAAAAATGAAAAAATTGTCGAGTGACCTTGTCTTTATCACACTCGTTAAAATGGTTTTGAATAGACGTCTGGTCGGTGCTAGTTTACCCCTTTTTCAAGCCGACTAGACTATCTTTGAAAAAGGTACCCCAGTAGAGTCTCCTTTTATGCTTTTTTAGACTCTCTAAATATGAAAAATCGTCGAGCCTGCCTTCTCTGGGCTCGTTAAAAATACATCGAAGGACGTTATCATTGTGTCTTGTTAATCGCACTTGCATCCCTGCGTATTTGGCCTAAAGCTGGCTCCATGTTTCTCTCAAATGAACCATATAAAGCATGCCTTATACACAAGCCTTGTAGCTCTTTTCCCCTGCGACTTGACATCTTGACCCATGGAGGTTTTTTCTGAGTGTCCCCTTTCTGCATATGTCCCCTTGCTCTGAGCATCAGTGTGTTCCTTGCGCCTGGAACTAGTATGTTAAGCGACACTCGTTCCTCCTTTGTAACGTAACATTCTTTTATTCTTTTTTCAAAGCTTTTTGAAATATTGAAAAAAGACAACAAAAAAATCAAATATACCCCAAAAAGAGGAAGGGAAAAGTATTTTCTTTTTGTTGGCAGCACAAGGAGTCACCATTGGAAAAAGCACATCTTTCCCTTTGTTCTTCAAAGATCTGGGATATAGTATGACCTTAAGAAGTTGTTCTCATAGAGTCGTGTCCTCCTCCATTTGGTTATTCCTCTGAACATATGGAGAATTGGCGTTGCCTCCTACATCGTCAACTTATGTCAATATCATGTTGCTTGAGTCTCATTATTTGTCATGCTACTATCCAAGGGAATTTTTTACCAAGCTCATGACATCCTTTCTGCAGTTTGTCTCTTTTCTTCATGCCCGGCCATTCTAAAACACCAATCAAAATCCTTGTTCAAAATCAATGAAGTTCTCTGCCTGATCATCGAGATCCTCTTGTCTATTCATGACAAGTTGTCGAAGACCTCTGGGTAATGAAGTCATACACTCACATTACACTCTTACCCAAGTTTTGAAGATCTTGAAGTTGTTGCTCGAGCTCTGAAAGCATCATCTCTAGCCATCAGATGACACTTAGCTTCTTGAAGATGGATACTATACATGTATATCTTTTGATTTTGAGATGTAGATCCGTTGTGTATTGCTCGCAGCTACACTTTATATAGTTATATGACATGGATCTGCAGTGTATTTGATTGGTAGCCATGATTTTAGTTTTTTATCCCGAGCATGGGTATGCCCACCTCGGAGAGACAAAATGTTATTTTGCATATGGCAGCTCCCAAATACTGGTCTCTGGGCTCACTCACTTGGCACATTGATAAAGATTGGTAAAGTATTTAGGCCATCAGATGCTCTTCTGACCTCACACTTTAGGGGGCATCTGTTATAAGCCTAATTTGCATCCAACCTGCAAACCTGGCCTCAGGCCCTACTATTTGCAATTTTCTTGAGCCAAGCTCTTCTAAAAAGCCCTCTTTTTTTAGCCACACACACCCTAGCCTTATACATCCCACGTATTCACACATCAATACGCATGCAGGCCTTCTACAGCCCGTGTATACTGACAAAAGCATGAAAAATGGAAAGTTGCAGACGGGAAACAAAGTTTTGGGAAATTGCTAAAACCGTTTGACTGCCTATGGCCAGTCATTCAACCAGATAACTACCTATAAAAGAAGGGGTAGGGGTCCCATTTAAAGGGAGAAGAAGAAGAGTATAGAAAATCTGCCCAAATGTATCCCCCCTTTGCTCCAATTTCCTGCAATTGTATTGAGAGGTTGAGTAGTTGGTGCATTGTGAAGAGGAGCCCAGGACCAGGTTCAAGGAGCAATGCCGACCACATATTGTAAGTTTACTCTTGTGAATATTAATACAAAAAGGAATACTTTTTTCGTCCCACCATATCATGTGTTCAAATTGTGTATTTATTTTATGATATTGTCACATCTAACCCAGCAATTAGTATATGAAATGCATGTTTGCAGCTCTCTATTTGTCCATGTGTGAATGCATGTCATCTTTGGGAGGATGCTTGCAGTCAAGGAGTGAGTGAAAGCGAAGGGATCGACATCAAAATGAAGGATTTAAGGTAGAGTTACCTAATCTTGTTTGCACTTTTGTATTGCATGACTATGGGGTTTTTTGTTGGGAGAATAGGAAAAAGTAGAGGCCTTAAAATGGTCATTTTCTGCATGCATGATTAGAGCCCTTCAATGTTAAGTCTATAAGCGATATTTCTCACTCACATCACCTTCTTCTTATGTCTTGCCCCAGTTGTGGCGGGGGTGTTGGCAAGTGGGGGTGAAGGTGGTGCGGTTGGAATTAGTACTAGAATCTGCATTGGGATTCCCTCTGATTGGGGAGGGAGGGATGTCTTAGGAACCATCATGGGTGGGTGTAGATACCATACTAGAATGGAAAGCACCATGTTGGGAAGGGTAAGAATTGCGGCTACCTGAAAATCTTGTATTCTCGATGGGGGGTAGATTAAGGGGATTTGAGTGATGGCTTGGGGGATTGTCTCCCAAACTGGGATTTTCCCTTTGGGAAGGGTAAAATCAGGGGTAAGTGGTGTCGTAGGGTTCTAAGGTAATTCTTGAGGTAGGATTTCTTCAACTGGTGGGACGTTGAGGGGTGGAGAAGTCTCTGTGGGAGGGATGGTATCTCCAATTTCATTTCCATCGGAATATATGACACACACTTGTGTCGAGGGGTGTATGAGTGGTGGTGCTCCATGGTATGTCCCCAGCAAGGATGGGTCCTTGAAAATTCTGGGGCGCATCTCTATGAGTGGGTAGGTATCAAAATTAATGTGGACAAGAGGTAGGATGTCATCGATGTTGGAGGAATGGTTAGGCTTGTAATGTGAAACTTGGTTGATGGTGATGATCTTCCCATTGTGGGGGAACATCATCATTCAAAACACAGAAGAGGCCACAGCCTTCATAGCATACATGTAGCTACGTCCAAACAAGATGTTGTAATCGAGCGGAGCGTCGATAACCTCAATGTCAGTAAGAATGGTTTTGCCCCTGAGTTCAACGGAGACATTTTGAAAGAGCCCTTCAGGAGAGGATGGTGGTCCATCATAAGCTCTCAAAGTGATGGTGGATGGTATTAGCTCAGGGGAGCCAAGTGTTGGTCCTTGGGTATGGAAGCAAGCGGAAATTAAGGAAGAAAAGGTGAAATGCGAACTGTGCAGAAGACACAGTGATTGTTACTGGGTCAAAGTGAGCAAAAGAGCAATAAAGATGGAGCGAAGTCCGAAAAAGAAAGTCATTGGATGAGGAGATCGAGGATGATAGATCATCAAGGAAGAAGGATTGTGGAAAACTCAACAAGCGGAAAAAGCCACCGTTGGATGCTTTGGAGCACCGTGTGAAAAGGAAGGAAAGACAGGTTGGCGAAGCCCTAAAAACGTGGGTCAAGTTGACCTATGGTTAGACACCTAGGGTTTTGGTATCTAGGGTTTTTACACTTAGGTCTCAGCCTAAGGAATTCGATGAGCTATTGTAATGTATAAATAAAGGTCAAGAGGATCTGGGTGGTTGTTGTTATTATTATTGTTGTTGTCGTTAGAAGAGTGTGTGTTATGAGGAGAGATTGCTATTGAGAGAGAAGTATTGTATTGTGAGAGCAATCTATATTGTACGATCTTCAGTTGGGTGAAAAGATCAGTCCTACAGCTGGGTGCGCAGGAAAGGGAGAAAGAGAGAGGAAGAAAGAGAAGAAGAGAAGATCTGCTAGCTAAGAGCACAGACAAGAACTATATGCTTCATCTTAATATATTATAAAGCACAATTATGTGGACGTATCCCTAGAGAGAGGGTGAACCATGTATATCTTGTGTCATGTGTGATTGATGCTCTGTTCTTTGTCATTTGATATACTGTTATCTCCTTACTTTGTTAGATATGAGATATAACTTGCGTAGTAGGTTGTAAGAAGATAAATAATATTAGACTATTGTGTGTTGGTTGCTATGAATCCACTTTGCATTCCTTCTGGTTGTACACATCTCTATCCTGCAACCCCCTCATAGCTACTTTGGGTAAGACTACATCTGCCTCGCAGGTGTTGCCGAAAGGGTCAGTAGTTAGGGCTTGTTGGTGCGCTCTTGGAGCTAAACCCTGGGTCTGCCCCTGTGCCAACACCAAGTTTTTTCCATACCTTTTTGGACATGATGCATTTGGAGGCACCTTCATCAATGATACATCAATGAACTGTGATGTTCCAAACTTTGACTAGTATCTGGAAAGCTACCAAAACGGGAAGATGGGGTTCCCCACAATCTAGATCAAATGTGATGAGTCTAGTATCAGCAGGGTCGACTTCCCCCAAGGAGGAAAGCAATGATTTCCATTGAGTGGGACGATTTTGGAGGACCTCCAAGACCAACATGGCTATAGGAGATTGTGCCAAGTCATCAACTAGACTGTAATTGTGTTCCTCCCTAGCCTGAGGATTGTTGACATTCCATCGTAATGGGATGCGAGGAATACAAATAGGTGGTTTAGTGTTAGGGTGTGGAAACATCAAAGGTTGTCTGGATGTAACTAAGTGGTGGGAGTAGATTCAGGGGGTGTGTTGTATTGATGACTGCGTGTTTGTAGAATAATTTATTCTTCGTTGGTGAGGAGGATAGTGTGATATAYCGGATTCCCAGGGTTTATCTTTCCATGCATTTACTAAGAAAAGGGGATTTAAATCTAGGGATGAAGGTAAAAAGTAATTTCTCTTCTGTCATATCTGCATGCAAAGTCTGAACTCTATTTGCTAGTCCATAGGGTGTTTTTCCCCAACAACAAAATCGGTGACCGTATTGGGGAATTAACTCTTTAGGGTTCCTGGAATTTTATTTAGTTTTTGGGTAGTTTAAAGACTAGTTTTTTCTTGCCTGTATTTTCTTTTTGTTTATGTAAAGTCTGAGCTAGCAGGGAGTCTGGTTTTCCATACCATCTTTCCCTGACTTTTGCTTGACTGTGTTTTTCGGGACCCATAGAGGTACACTCGGCCTGCACAAGGCCTAAACGCGTGTACTCGCGCCCTATCCTCTTACAGCCCGCATGTGAACGCTAGCTGTAGAGATAGCAGTAGCGTGTAGGAGTTCAGAGAACCTCAGAGGCAGTCCTCCTCTTCCCTGTCAGATTCAAATATTCTCAGGGGGTTTTCTGGAATTTTGTCTGAGTCTTGTTTGCTAACAGTCCTATCTCAGATTGTTTTTTCCTTATTATTTTTTCCTTGAATTATTTGTTTTTCTGTTAGAAAGAGTATCCAAGCCTTCAAGTGATCCTGGTTATCAATACCAGAGGTCTCTTCCTAGTTTGGTCTGTCTGTTTTCATTTTTTCTTAGAGTTTAGATATACACGTGGCCTGTACAAGGTCAGCCCGCGTGTACACATCGTCTGTCTCTGTTCAGCACGCGTTCACACATGTGTTGTTTGAGTAACAGTTGCGTGCTTGTATAGGATACTTTTTGTTCAGGGTGAGGTAGTCATCCCCTCCTTTGACAAGAAGTATTCCTCTCAGGTGTTTGAATCTATGTTTGAACAGTCAATAGCTTAGGATTATTTTTACCCTTAGCTTGCTTTTTCTCATTTAAAACGTTGTCAGAAAAATAAAAATAAAAATAAAATTTACATTTTTTAGACAAGTGTGAGAGTCATTGTTTTTACAATTGCTATTGTGTGATTTTTTAATCTGATTCTTTGTGATCTTCGCTTTAAGCCAGAATTGTTTTTCTTGGTTTTTTGCTTGCCGGTATTTTCCCTTTCTTGCTTTACTAGCACTTACATAAAATAAAAAAATCTCTTTTCATTTTCTTCTTTGGTTGAAGAGTGTGTTTATGCATCATTAGCTAGGGAAAAGTCTGTTATTTCATAAGTTTTTGCAGTTCACTTAGATCATAAGTAGCTCGTAGTTGAGTGAAATTCCTTTGAGTTTGTTGTCCAAAATCTTACAAAAGTTAAAAAATCTTTCTTTTGAAAAGTTGTTGAAATTTTGCATTCAGTAAAAGTTTTGATTCCATCTTTTTTATTCATTTTTTGCTTTCATCTTTTACACATCATCAGTTTCACTCTCATACCCCTTGATGTAAGACAAATCCATAAAAGTAACGCTAAATTTAAAATCTACTAGACTTTTATGTTTGTAGGGTTCACAAACTAGTTCAGGACTAGGGTCTTAGATTAGGTTGGAGAGGAAACTCTTCAAGGCCATTTAAAATCAAACATTAGAGTCTAAGATAGGGAGTGTCTAAGTCCAGTTTCGTGGAAGTTATCCGGGACCCCCCTCTAACACAAGGGATAAACACGAGGTCGCATGCGGAAAGGTAACAGAGATAACCCCTCCAAATCCGGACCAATCGTAATGGAGAACACATATAGAGGGCTTGTTTTGGGATTTCGTCATTTGCATTTGCCACNCATTTAAAATCAAACATTAGAGTCTAAGATAGGGAGTGTCTAAGTCCAGTTTCGTGGAAGTTATCCGGGACCCCCCTCTAACACAAGGGATAAACACGAGGTCGCATGCGGAAAGGTAACAGAGATAACCCCTCCAAATCCGGACCAATCGTAATGGAGAACACATATAGAGGGCCTGTTTTGGAATTTCGTCATTTGCATTTGCCACGGGGCTTCGTGGGTCTCAAATCCATTCGAGGTCCTCAGTTGTTTTCCAGACCATTTTCTCTCGATACCCTTGACAAGTTTCAAGCTCGATACCCTGCTCATTGTGGTCTACCCGAATGTCGACTGTACTCACCTGGTGACTATTTGCGTGCTGGAAACCTAGTTGCCAATCTTTGTTAGGGACATACACAGGTGACTACGGGGGTATACCACGGTACCTAGGATAGACATCAGGCCACGATTTTCAGAGTATACCCAAAGGGTTCTTCCGTTTTCGAGTTGCACTTGCACCGGTAAGTTGCTCTAGTGTTGGTTGTTGTAATTGTTCTTCCAATTAATTTAGTGTTTGCTTGTCTTATCTTCTAGGGACTTTTTTCTTAGTGTGTGTTACTTTTGAGCGTTTAGACTACCTTAGAGTGTCTTGGATCTTCTCACATAGTGGAGGATCCCGAGCTCCACTGGTCACGAAGGCTTCTTGGCCTGCCACCAGTTACACTGGAGCCACCCCCGCCACCATTAAGGCAGAAGCTAGACCAACAAGGGTCTTTTGAAGCGACCGGGTTACAAACCATTGTGCCCGAACAGCCCCCAGAGGAATCGACCATTTTGGACCTTGAAGCAACCACTTTTGGCTCAGTTGAAACCTCAACCACTGATCTCTTGGCACCTTTTATTATACCAATTCAATTTCACAAGCGCCAGACAGTGTCGCACACAGCAATGGAAACAAATGTTGTTACTTCTTCTGGGAATTCTTCAGTTCCCACCATGGTTGTCACCATAGGAGATTCATATCCTAACCTACCGTCATCGATCCGAGCCACCATGGTCTCAACCACAACTACTTCACACAATGGTTTGAACCCTTCTTTGACGGCGGCCACAACCCCTTTCACACCTAGTGCGACAGGCCCTCCGTTCTCATACGGTATGCCTAGTTCGGGTACAAGTCCTGTACTTTCCTACTCCACCTTACAAACTTTGGGTCTGGGGGCAGGGAGCTCTAGCACTCCTTTGCAAGGTCACATGGGGGGCACTCCTGTCCCTTTTAACACTTTTCCTTATGCAGGAGGTCATATCCCTCCTTCGTCCCCTTCACTCAGTGGTTCGCATCAGCAATTCGTCGGGCAACCTACACACAATAGTTTATTTGGAGCGGGGATTCAAGGACCACCTTCGCATAGTATTATGGTAGGTTCGACACCATTTTCTTGGAATGGAATTTTTGGTAACAACACCTTCTCGTCAATCTCTTTCCTGACTGGGGGCAACCCCATGTTTGGACAATCTACTCCTGTGCAGGGTACTATTCCTGCACAAGGGGAAAACCTAGCAGGACCTTGGAATTCAGGGCAAGGATCCGTTCCCTCCTTCGGAATGTCGATCTGGGGTAATTCTTTCCACAATCAATGGAACCCCGGACAAACTACTATGCCTCTCCCCACGGGACTGACATGGGGTAATCCTTCCCAAAGTCCTTCGAATACAATGCATGCCCAACAATCCATGTCCTATTTGGGAAATCAGCTGATGATGTCTCCACAGATGCAAAATCCTTACACTGGCTAGGGCCATGGTTTCTACCAGAATCTGGGCCAACAGCCAAAATTTTCCTAGCAACCTGGTACCAGTCAAAATCCAGGACCCTTTTTCTCAAGTTATCAGCAGCAACCCAAACTACCATTCCTGGCAACTTTACACTTGCCAGATTTGACAAGGTTGTTGAATGACCCTATTTTTCACGATCTGTGTTAGCCTCCTATGCCGACGAAGTTGCCTTCGAACATTCCAAAGTTCAAATCCAAGCCTAATGAATATCCAGGAGATCATGTGACTACCTTTCATCTTTGGTGCTCATCTAACTCATTGAAGGATGACTCTGTATAGTTGTGATTGTTTCAATGTACTCTCATTGGGAGTGCCGCGAAATGGTACATTGAGCTCGATCGCTCAAGATACTCTTCTTTTGGCGAACTGGCGATGGCTTTCCTTAACCATTTCTAGTTACCTGTGAGATACGACGTTGGAACAGAGTTGCTCACTAATTTCAAACATACAACAGCAAACCATATCTCTGATCACATCCGAGAATGGAGATGTTGAAAGAGTTTAATCAAAGTACCAATCCCACCAGCATTCTTGCTTGAGTGGTTCCTTAAGTCTTTGGTCCCGCAATTATCCAAAGACATCGTGACATCCGGATTTTTCTCTGAAGAAGACGCCATCATGAGGTCTCAACAGTTTGATCTCATCTATTCTCAGTCTAGTTTATTATACAACATCTTGCCAGATGTGCCACTCTCAATACTGGATAAAACTAGGCAGAGAGTTGGACCGCATGGCGATGGTATCATCGGTTCAGCAAAAACTAAGCCCGCTAAGAAATTGACAAAGCAGTTGCAGCAGTTATCCATACAACACATAGCGGACAGCCAAACTACTGCTTTGGTTGCTCCCCCTACCCAAACGTCGGAAGTACACACAGTGCAGTCGGTTAACCCAAAGGCCACCCAGCAAACTGAAGGGAAGAAAAAACAAAGAAAGAAGGGTAAGGGGGATAAAAAACCCAACGATAATACTGGCGGGGACAACACTGAAAAATAGAAGGTGAGGTATCCTTGCAACTTGTGCGCGGAAGACCACCCGACCCATCTATGTCCTTGACTTGCAGAGGCCCAAAAGTTTGTCACACAGCAACAGCAAGCAGTGTTGACTAATCCCTTTCAACATTGGCAAAATCTAACTCAAGCCTATGCAATCACAGAAGGGAGAAACCAAGAAACATGCCCGCCTCTGAACAATCCCTCATCCACGAACGTATATATGGTTAGGGGTGATGCTTTCATATCGACTAGAGCACACGATTATAGTAAACCAAGTGCTTCTGAGAAGCGTAAAAAAGTTGACCTCCCATCTCTTCCTCTACAGATTGAGAAGAAATTGGGAGAAACAATGGCACGCATTCCAAAAGGTGCATTTAAAAAAGATTCTCATAACCCAAACGCAAGGGCCACCCAGAACTACTATGTGGTGGAAGAATTGTCACAAACCCCTTGTGTGATGTCTGCTTTGGAGGTCCTCCAAAGCTGCCCTGCTCAGAGAAAAGCTTTGTTAACCTCTTTGGGCTCTACCGAGACTTGTAATCCGGGTACCATCATGTTAGATACAACCGACTTAAAACCTCGTCTGCCTTACCATGTAGCATTTCAGATAGTAGTGGCTTACCCCATGAAAAATTTTACACAAAATATCTTCCGCACAGTGGTCGACGAGGGTGCCTCGACATGCATTATGTCATTGGCATGTTGGAAGGCCATTGGCCAACCCATTTTTTCTCCATCACCTACTCTCCTCACTGCTTTTTACGGTCGGTCGTTCTGACCACATGGCATTGTTCCTTCTTTCCCCATGCAGTTAGGAGGGAAGACCGTGTGTGTCGAGGTAGAGGTAGTCGATGCTCCCCTTGACTATAACCTCTTGTTAGGATGGAGTTGGACTTATGCTATGCAAGATATGGTTGCTACATTTTTCCGGGTCTTGTTGTTTCCACACGAGGGCCGGATAGTGACCATCGATCAATTGTCTTTCTCCAGACCTGACCCAGCTTTGGGGGCATCCACGGTCCCGTTGATTGATAATCGTCAACCAGGTGTAGTCAACGTAGGAGTTGGTTTGTGCCCATGTTTTATGGGTACCTTTGAGTACCCACCTCCTCACGGCGATATCAAATTTATATCTAATCACCATAAAGTTGAGATTTTTCAAGTTTCATTGTTCTGCACGACTTACTTCGAGGATCCATGGATTCTTCCTTCCCCATCGACCATGATGGCTGAGACAGGGCACCTAGGCATGTCCATGCCCTTGTCTACCACTAAAGTAATGTACTCTTTAGTCTAGCAAGCTTCAGCTAACACTGATCTGACTCCTGCACAAGATTTAGATCCACTTCTAGAGCCTATCTGGGCTCAGGGTTCTCGCACTAACATCAATTCGCTAGACTTAGTCTTTCCTTCTGATGAAGCAGTAATCGAGGCAATGACTAGTCCAGACAAACCTTGGGATGATCTTCATCACAGATCATATTTTCTCCCAGAGTTAAGCCGAATCGAAGCAGGAGAATTCATCGTGACCATGACGGGAGATCAGTCGTGTCCTATTAATCTCTTAGCTACACATGAAATTTATGCTAAGGGAAATATGGAAACTATCGTTGAAACTATACCAATCAACATCTCCCGAAACCCTGGCGTCGTGGAGAACGTCTTCGTCGGAGCAAATTTCTCCCCCGAAGAGATTCAAATCTACATGGATCTTTTCAAAGAATTTCGCGATGTTTTTGCCTGGTCTTATGGGGAAATGCCAGGTATCGATCTGAAAATAGTTGAACATGAAATCAAAACGTATCCTGATGCCAAGCCTGTTCGACAAAAGCTTCATCCAGTTAATCCCAAGAAATCAGCATCCATCAAGATTGAGGTTGAGAAATTGCTAAAGGCAGGTTTTATCTACCCCATCCATTTGACTCAATGGGTGTCAAATCCAGTGCCGGTCAATAAAAAAAAAGGCACGATTCGTGTATGTACTAATTTCCATGATTTGAACAAGGCATGTCCCAAAGATAATTTTCCAACACCGTTCATCGACCAGATCATTGATGAATGTGATGGTTGTGAAGCCTTTTCTTTCATGGACGGTTTTTCGGGATACAATCAAATCCAAATCAAACCCGAAGACCAACACAAAATGGCATTCATTTGTCCGTGGGGTACATTCGCATATCGTAAGATGCCTTTTGGTCTTAAAAATGCTAAAGCCACATTCCAGTGGGCCATGTCTTTTTCCTTTCACGATCTCAAGCATATAGTCGAGGCCTATCTAGATGATTTAGCATCACGATCTCGCAAGAAAACAAATCATCCCACACACCTTAGACTAATCTTCGAACTCTATCGCTACTTTAGGATTCGCTTGTACCCAAAAAAGTGCAGCTTTTGTGTAACGTCGGGACATTTGTTAGGTTTCATCGTATCAACAACAAGGATCATGGTCGAACCTCTCAAGGTGGAGGCAATAATCCAGTTGCCCCCCCCACGCACATTTCTTCAACTTCAGAGTTTACAAGGCAAGGCGAACTTTTTACGACGCTTCATCACCAACTATGTTGAAATTACCAAGGGCTTTATGCACCTACTGAAGAAAGATGTTCCTTTTAATTAGGACGAAGCCACTCAACGCTTTTTCGACACATTAAAACATGCCCTCACAACTGCGCCTCTACTACGGCCACCTAACTATAACAAAGATTTTTTATTATATCTTGTTGTCGCAGAGTCAACTATTGGCATGGTTTTAGTTCAGGAAGATGATTTGTTCTCAGAATACATGATCTATTACCTAAGCCAAGGCCTCGTANGTGGAGGCAATAATCCAGTTGCCCCCCCCACGCACATTTCTTCAACTTCAGAGTTTACAAGGCAAGGCGAACTTTTTACGACGCTTCATCACCAACTATGTTGAAATTACCAAGGGCTTTATGCACCTACTGAAGAAAGATGTTCCTTTTAATTAGGACGAAGCCACTCAACGCTCTTTCGACACATTAAAACATGCCCTCACAACTGCGCCTCTACTACGGCCACCTAACTATAACAAAGATTTTTTATTATATCTTGTTGTCGCAGAGTCAACTATTGGCATGGTTTTAGTTCAGGAAGATGATTTGTTCTCAGAATACATGATCTATTACCTAAGCCAAGGCCTCGTAGGACTGGAACTTAATTATTCTCATATCGAAAAACTTGCATTGGCAGCAGTTCATGCTGTTCAATGGTTCTGTCATTATGTTTTGTTTTTCAAGACCACCGTCATTGTTGTCGTGAATCCATTCCAGTACATGCTGACACGATGGGTTATAGGCAGAAAAATCAATAGATGGATAGTCATCCTCCAGGAATTTGACTTAGACTTCGTTTCAGTAAAGTCCAAAAAGTCATTGGTCTTCGCAGAGATTATTTCGGAACTTCCGGTTGAGTCAGGTGACATTGTGCCTGAAGAAATGCCTATCCAGGGAGATATGTTTTTTATCACATCTTCAGATCCCTGGTATGGAGATATACTTATCTATATCTAGACTTTGAAGTGCCCCACTTCTGCTTCTCATGATGAGCGTCGGCGTATACGCCATCAAGCTAAGAATTATCTCATACTCAATGATACGTTGTATCGGAGAGGTGTAGACTGCATCTTACGTCGATGTCTCACACATGAGGAGGCAGTCATCGTGCTCAATGATTTCCATAATGGAGCTTGTGGCAGTCATTTGTCTGGGTTGGCAACAACCCAAAATATTCTACGAGCAGGTTACTTATGGCTGACGCTTATCAAAGATTGTATAGAATCAGTCAAGAAGTGCCATCCAGGCCAAGTCTTTTCTCGGAAGATGAGGGCACATCCCGCTCCTATGTTTCCTATCATCACAGTTGGTCCCTTCACCAAGTGGGGGATTGATTACACTACTTGCAACCCTCCGTCAGCAAGGGGGCACCACTATATCATCGTAGTTGTAGACTACTTCACTAAGTGGGTCGAAGCT